>NW_025575010.1:2500-45000 GCF_020424385.1 Procambarus clarkii | reverse complement strand
TAAGCGTTAACAACACTCCTCTTGTACCTGTCTGGGCAGTCACTGTTGGCATTTAGGCACATTCCTATGTTTGTTTCCTTAGTGTAGACTGTAGTGTGGAAACCTCCGCTCTTTTCCATGACTGTTACATCTAGAAAGGGCAGCTTCCCATCCTTCTCCATCTCGTAAGTGAAATGCTACATAGAATTCCGCTCAAATGCCTCTTTCAGCTCCTGCAGATTTCTGACATCAGGTACCTGTGTAAAAATGTCGTCAACATACCTGCAGTATATGGCCGGTTTCAAGTTCATGTCGACTAAGACCTTCTGTTCGATGGTACCCATGTAAAAGTTCGCAAACAGGACACCTAGGGGAGAACCCATGGCGACCCCATCCACTTGCTTATACATGTGCCCATCCGGGCTCAAGAAGGGTGCCTCTTTAGTGCAAGCTTGGAGTAGTTTCCTTAGAATGTTTTCTGATATGTCAAGAGGAGTACAGGCCGGATCAAGATACACTCTGTCTGCTATCATCCCGATGGTTTCATCCACAGGAACGTTGGTAAACAGTGATTATACGTCCAATGAGGCTTTTATCCCTGCGGCCGGTGTTCCCCGCAGTAAGTCACCAAATTCTTTTGGAGACTTCAGGCTGAAGGCGCAAGGACATAAGGGGTCAGCAAGCCATTGAGTCGCTTTGCTAGTCTGTACGTGGGTGTGGGTATCTGGCTGATGATTGGCCGAAGTGGGTTTCCAGGCTTGTGTGTCTTGACATTTCCATACGCATACTCAAGTTTGTATTCCTTGATAATCTTTGGCAGGTGGAGGCCGGATTTCTTGGCGTCCACAGTTTCGATCAATCTGTTAACCTTTGCTTTCAATTCGGCTGTAGTGTCCTTCGTTACCCTTTGGAATTTAGTTTGGTTAGAGAGTTAATTGGCTGTTGATGGCTGGTGTTGACTTTTTGATGTGTAGTGCCTCGCAGATGTCGAGCCGCCTGCTATTGCTGTATCTATCGATGATTTCTGTGTTGTTTGTTAAAACTTCTCTGGTGATGGTCTGGCTGTGGGAAGAGATTATATGTTCCTTAATGAAGCCCTGTTGCTTATGCATTTTTAATCGCCTGGAAAGAGATGTTGTTGTCCTGCCTATATTCTGAGTTCTTTGGGGCTTACAGTCCCCAAGTGGTCATTTGAAAGTATAGACGACGTTGGTGTCCTTTAAGGCGTTCTGCTTTGTGTCTGGAGAGTTTTTCATGAGTAGGTTGGCCGTTTTTTTGGTTTTATAGTAAATCGTCAATTGTATCTTCTGATTTTTGTCTGTAGGGATAACGTTCCTATTAACAATATCTTTCAGGACCTTTTCCTCCGTTTTATGAGCTGTGGAAAAGAAGTTCCTGTAAAAGGGAGGGAGGACTCATTTAGCACCTCCCTGTCAGAAAACCTTTGGTGAGTTATGAGTGTAAAGTGCAGTAGTTGAGCAGTGTAGTAATGTCAGGGATACATTTCGGTTGTGTGGTATCTCAGATTTCTGTCATTGACTCAGCTGATGTCTATATCTTCGGAGAGACAAATAGTCACTAACTAAAGTTGTATATAGGCAGGGAAGTAGTTGTGATGACTTAGCCAGTAACGCGCTGAAACATTGAGTTAAGAGTATACAGTAAATCATAGGAAAATAAATGTCTGCTCTTTATGTGTTATATACGTTGCCCTTACTACAATGTATTTTGATGGATAAAATGATCGACTTAAAGAATAGTTTGATTCAGATGCTATCAGTATTGTAGATTATACCGAGTTACAATCATTCAAGGACAACCTATTAAATATATACAATAATTGGTGTGGGCGGAGGGCAGCTTTCTCCGGTTCCATCTCCCCTCACATCCTTTGTTGTATCCCCAGTGGCTTCCCCCTTTAAATGGGTAAATCATCTCCTCTTTATTCTATCCTCAGAATCATCATGACCCACCTCTCTTCCTCCCTCATTTCCCTAGTGTTAACGATAATCCTTTACTCTTATTTCTAAAGCAACCAAACTCTGTGCCTATTATTACACGACTGGGTGAGCCTGTCATCATGAGTAGGGGATTCGTGCGTCTCTCCCCGTTTTTAATGAACGGGCAAATGAAAGGCTAAATAGGTAACCGAAATGTGTAAAGTATAGAACATCTGGGACTGTACCATCATTTCCCCCGCCATACATGTCTTCCTATTTGTTACGTGTGAGTGAGGAGGGGGTGATTGAAGTGAGAATAGAAGGAAGTCAAGAGCGGAATGCCATAAGATACTATATCAGAACCTATATTGTTTTTATATCAATGATCTTACATAGAACATAGACTCGTTCATATCCATGTTAGTATATAACTAACGCAAATTTATTGATGAGAGATAATAGAGGAAAAGTCGTGCGATCAAGTAAGAGAATCTCATAAACGACTTCTGAATTTTAACCCTGAAATGGGCAATGTTATGAAAATTGAAGTAGAACAAGAATATCTCAGTAGTAGCATAACTTGAAGGGAAAACACCTTCTCGTCTCAGAGAGCCTAGAAGATTAGTAATATTTCCTTCAGTGTCTACATAACTTCGAATTTGACACCAGAGGCGCACAGCAGCAGGACAATGTCTGCAGCATAAATAAGACGTACAAATGTTCCTTTAGCCTTCGGAAACCTACACAAGGAAACCTTCAGAGTATTGTATACAGCATATATGAGACCTACAATCGAGAATGTAGGTCTTGATTGTAGGAATGACCTTGGATGACATGAGAGCATCGTACAAGGTTATAGTGGAGGAAGCAGCAATATTCAAAATAGAGTAATAATGGAAATGAGAAGAACTCAATGGAAATTTCAAATGTAGCCGAGCCACGGACATTGGGTCAAAGATGATGTTGAAACGACATCATCAAAGCATCAAGCAAAGCATTCATTAACAAATCGAGTTCCTGGAAAGTCTGGGTTTCGGAGCTAAAGCTCGACTCTTGCAAATACATCTAGGTGAAAACACAATTCCTCAATAACGATACTTTTTTGAAATACACGAACCTAAACGAAGCCAGTTGTTACTCTCCTGCGGATATGATAATTTAGGCCCAAAATATGCAAGTATTGCTTGAATTCATTGCATAAAAATGAGGAGAGCAACATCACAGATGTCAGCACACAGCAGGTAAATTTGTTAGCTTTTTCCCATTGTTTAATGACTCGTGAGCTCGCCTATTAGTGCTTACCTACCAGAGACCAAATTATTTAATCTAATAAATAATTTATTAGATCAAAATACTATAAAACAAATATTAAAAAGATCTTAAAATACATTAAAAACAATTCAAAACAACCAGAATTCCCTAAAATGAATAAAGGAATGCATAGAGGGATAGATAGAAATAGAGATGAATGATTAATAGAGCAAAAGAGGGATGTATAGATGGATTAGACATAAAGGTAGATTGATAGATATATGGATAGATGGATAAATTGATGTCTCTATCTAGCTATCTCTCTATTTAGCTATATATCTCACTATCTATATCTCTATATAGCTATATCTAGGGGGGACGAGGGGATTTAGATAACTATCTCTTGCCCATCGTTCTCTCCCCCCTTCCCTTCGCCCTGTTCCCCTCTCAAGAAGCACTGAAACAAAGGTCTTGTATGTCCCAATGTTGCAATGTCGCAATGTCCCAATGTCGCCATGTCCCAATGTGCAAATGTCGCAATGTCCCAATGTCGCAATGTCCCAAAGAAACATGTCTCGGATTTCTTGCTTTTTCTTTTTTTCTCAATTTTTTTCCATTATTTTTATTAATATATGAGGTACATCTGCATTGGTGCAGCTACCCTAGACTATATGAAGTGGAGTACAGTGTGTCAAAAAAGCTAACCAGGTTTTCCATTATTTTCCCTTCCAGTAACAACTCTACGTTAATCACAAACCATATTGTACAACTGACTTATTGAAATACTCTTTGAAATTGGCCTAGGGGTTTGTATGTAATAATATGACTTAAATTAGTAATATTTCTTAATGTCAATCTGTTAACTTAGGCCTATATCGATCATCCTATGTCCGTGCCGTATCCTAGATGACTTTCTCTTCAAATTTGGTTGAGGCTGGCCGGAAGAGAGGCCTGGTCGAAGACCGAGCCGCAGGGCTGTTGACCCCCGGAAGATACACAAGATATCTGTCTTCCCTCCTACTTTGTACAGACGAACAAACAGACGTTTTGCCTTATAGGTACACTAAGAGTACATAGACGTAAGCAAATTTAAAATATAAAATTAGGGAGGACAGAACAGAGAAAATTGGAAAATAAGCAGAGGTAAATATCTAGACAATAACATAAATGGAGGAACAGGAAGATGGTGAGATTGACACACAGACCACAAACTCACACAATGCTACACAAATAAGCAGAAAGACACAGACCAACACTAGACAAAGAAGAAGAAGACTGACAATGAAAAAAACTGTACAGAGAAGCAGACAGAAACAGAAACTGCCACACAGACACAGATAAACGTTACATAGGCACAAGCCAACGCAGTAAAGAAATAGACACTTTCTGTAGGATGAAAAAAACATCAAATTTGACAGATTTGTTGAAGACACTCCCGCTACTCCTGCCACCATCTTCCTCCACACTTACAGGGGAACGAGACAAGGATTTTGTTCCGGCGCTTTGCAAACAACCTGAAAAATTAATATCTGGTCGGA
The DNA here is from genome assembly GCF_020424385.1 of Procambarus clarkii. Lineage (NCBI taxonomy): Eukaryota > Metazoa > Arthropoda > Malacostraca > Decapoda > Cambaridae > Procambarus > Procambarus clarkii. Next base: position 40,292 of record NW_025575010.1, on the reverse strand, counting down.
TATTGTTCCCCCGTGCGCAATATTCCGCTGATGAACTCAGGAACAGATGACGGATATTGCCTTGTGTTACTCCTGTCTGGCAACCACATGAATATATTGACAAAGACAAAAGGCATTTGAACTATATGTTATTTTCGGACCAGCATAACAGGAAATACAACCAAAATTTGGCTGTTAAAACAAATGAGCGAGAAATGTTTATTGTTTTTTTGTTTCAGACAATATTTTAGCATTTGTACGTGTTTTAGAAGATCTTTGGATCAGGACAGGAATCGTACCAGCGTCCTTGGCTACCCAGGATGGGGATCGAACCAGCGGTATGTGTAACCCAGACGAGCGCTCAGAACGCTCCCAGTCGTACCACAAAGATATTTTCAATGATATCAGGTTACTGTGACCTCAAAAGTTGTTGATCGCTTGATATACGTTGATCGCTGCTTCTCAGTCCTCGTATATATAAGTTCCTTATCTTCACATCCTTTACATGTGTTATATAGTTGATATGGCTTACTGTTTTCTCCTCAGAGTACATTCATTTCTGAACTATTTCAAGTGCAGGTGTGGACAACTATGAGGATGGACACCCCATATACGTCTTAAACATTTCCTCATCAACAATTTCACTTATCATGGTCAGCAGTTCTTTGGTCCTATAGTTCACAAGCTAATACAAGCTTGTTAAATAACTTGACTTTCGTCCAGGTGTTAGGATGACAAAATTCACTCATAGTGACATGTGGTCTGAGTTTTAGGTTTCATAACACCAGGAAATTTGATTTTTTATGTGATTATTTTTTTTATTCAATACTGTGAAATACGTCACAATATTGTATTACCGACCTTGGATCTAGGTAAGAAAATTTAAAAGTAATCAAAGTTTCATGCAAACAATCTACATAAATAAAAATGTAAATGTTCGTTTGTTCAAAATCGCTAATCTTCGAACGTTCTTCACCGATTACTTTGAAATTTTTACACAACGTTCCATTCGCATCCGAGCGGGTTTATATATACATATTATATAGATGTCACGTCTGTAACGAGAAAAAAAACATGTTTTTTTTTTTAACTGTGTTTTTCATGTGTTTTTCATGAGTTTTTCATGGGAGTGAAATCTTCAAAACCTCTTTACCGATTGCTTTGAAATTTTGACACAACGTTGCATTCGAATAGGGACGTGTTTTTATATATCTACTATATGCATGCCACACCTGTGACAGGGAAATAATCGTGTTTTTTTTTGTTGAATAGCACCATCTGTTGGACGTAAGAGCAACACATACTGTAATCTCCGAACGTTCTTCATCGATTGCTTTGAAATTTTGACATAACGTTCCATTCGAATACACGCGTGTTTTATATACGGACTATATAGATGCCCCACCTGTGATAGGTAAAAACATGTTTTTTGAAAAACAGTGCCATCTGTTGCACATAATAGCAACTCACGCTAAACTAAATATCTTACACTTCCATTTCAATGATTCCGATTGCAATTTTAAATTGAATTTTCATAAATTTTGTTTTATTTTCATTTTGTGTTAATTATTTTGTGTGATATTGCATTGGAATTGAGCTGTGTTGTTTACCATACCGTTCATTTCCTGAGTATAGTTTGTTTTTGTATTTTTTCATTGTTTTTCATTTCGTTTTTTAACTGTTTTTCTTATATTTCAGTGATGGGAACATCAGATCATTTGATGTTCCCAATTTTCTGATAGGAACATCAGATCGTATGGGAATGCATCGAAAGAGGGAGTGGGGAATGTTGGGGAGGACAAGGGAGTGGGGGATGGTGGGGAGGACGAGGGAACAGGGGAGAGGGTAATAGTGGGGAGGACGAGGGGATGGGGCAGTTGGGGATGAAGGGGACTAGGGAATAGAGGAATGTAGAATGGTGGGGAGGACAAGGGGATAGAGGAATGGGGGTTGGTGGAAAGGACTAGGGGACGGGGGAGGGGAGGAATGCTTGGGAGGAAGAGTGGACGGGTGAGTGAGGAATGGTGAGGAGGAGGAGGCGACGGTGGAGTGGGGAATGATTAGGAGGACGATCGGACGCTGGAGTGGGAGATATTGGTGAGGACAAAGGGACGGGGGAGGGGAGGAATGATGGGAAGGACGAGGGGACGGGGGAGTGGGGAATGGTGGGAAGGAAGAGGGGACGGGGCAGGGGGAATGGTGGGGAGTAATTATAGGTATTTTAATAAATATTAAAACATTTGAATTAATTTTTTAAATAATTTAATAAATATAACAAATATTTTAATAAATATAACAAAAATTTTTGTAAATCTAACAAATAAATTAATAAATATAACAAATGTTTTAATCAATACAATAAATGTTTGTATTATTATTTTGTTTACAAATATTTTAATCAATATAACAAATACATGTATTTATATAACAAATATTTTATTTAATCAAAACTTTTTTATGCATATAGATTTTCTCGAATTTCAGGTATCCAAATTAATTAATAATATTAGAAGAACTAAATGTGTATCATATATTAATAAAAGCTTGAGAGAAGCGTTTAGAAGCGAGTGTAGAGGCGCGGGTCATGCTCTGTTAAAGGTAAGAAATTTACCTTGAGTAATAAGATACTTGATTATGGTCCATGACGAACCGAAACGTCGTCTCTTCCTTTATTTTCAGATGTGTGTCTTGGGTGTTTAATTGTCTGCCAGGTTATTGTGACTTGCTGTCTGCATGATCCTGCTCCTCCCCGAGAGTTAGCTTTTCTATATACTCCCTGCTAAGCTGGTTATATTCCATTCACCTGGACTCGAACCCTGGACCCCAGGCGTGTGAGGCCGAAGCACTATAGACCGAGCTATTGAGTGGTCTTAATAAGGAAAGTTTTATAAGCTTGTTATATGTTTATAATTTTGCTTTTATCAAAGATTCCGTCTAGTTTCGTTTCATTCCTTTAAGAAAAAGGTGTTTCCGGAATTTAGTGTAATTTCCAGCAGGAACTCTCATCATTAAGCTGCCGATTATCTCTCACCATCTGATGTAAAAATAATATAATTTGAGAAAAGAATTTGCGTCTCAGAACTAAATTCTGCATCATATAATAGTTTTGTTAGTGTTGCTACTTTTAAACCAAACTACTAAATTAACTCCAAGAATTTCTTTCGTATTATGAATAACAAAAGAGGTTCGCCCCTTCCCGCAGCCCGACCACCTTTCTCCTCTCTGCCTTTTAGAGTCGTTAAGGAATTACCTCAATTAGCCATAATGAGAGAGTGCAGACTGGGGCTAATGTCCGTGAGCACAATATTTACATGTCCAATTATAGCTGTTAATTACGACTCATCCGGTCGATTGGCTAATTGGTACTTTGAGACGCAATATTTCAATAGGAAAGGTGTTGGTAGTCTAAACAAAGATTAAGTGCACGTACGTGAGAGAGAGAGAGAGAGAGAGAGAGAGAGAGAGAGAGAGAGAGAGAGAGAGACAGAGAGAGAGAGAGAGAGAGAGAGAGAGAGATAGAGAGAGAGAGAGAGAGAAAGAGAGAGAGAGAGAGAGAGAGAGAGAGAGAGAGAAGAGAGAGAGAGAGAGAGAGAGAGAGAGAGAGAGAGAGAGAGACAGAGAGAGAGAGAGAGATAGAGAGAGAGAGAGAGAGAGAGAGAGAGAGAGAGAGAGAGAGAGAGAGAGAGAGAGAGAGAGAGAGAGAGAGAGTGAGAGAGAGAGAGAGAGAAAGAGAGAGAGAGAGAGAGAGAGCAGAGAGAGACAGACAGACAGACAGACAGACAGACAGACAGACAGACAGAAAAACAAAATCAAAAAATAAAGATTTAGTCAAAACACTATGATATTCAAAACTGTTTAAAACAGAAGTAGACTGAAAAAGAGATCATTTTACTCCTGTTCGAATGAATGTTTTAGCAGCTAAAGAAAACAGATTTGAAATTAAATTCCTATGGATACCATCACATGTTGGCATCTCAAGGCATGACACTGTTGATATGCTTGCAAAGACAGCCTGTAGAAAACCATGTGGTAGACATTGATATGGTTGTTTCATTAGCAGTGTGGTTGATTGTTCAATAAATCCCTGAACTATATGTTTAACACATCTCTAACCCTGTCCATGGAGGACAGAAGAAAATGTATATATGCTGGTTAGCATTGTAAATGTGTGGCCACGTCTGTGGTAGAAAATAATAATAATAAAAAAGACTCCTGTATGGGAGGACACACACACACACGTACTGATCAGCTCCTTGAATACTTCCTTGTCCAAAATCTTCAGAGCCATTCTGTTGAACAACGTCTTTGGAGTCAGACTTGGTGCTCCGTCTACTCCGAAGTTCTCTCTTTTTTCCCTCTTATGGGCCCAGCCACTTGGGTTGGACGGTAGATAGACGGTCTCCCTTCATGCAGGTCGGCGTTCAATCCCTGACCGCCCAAGTGGTTGGGCACCATTCCTTCCCTCCGTCCCATCCGAAATCCTTATCTTGACGCCCTTCCACGTGCTATATAGTCGTAATAGCTTGGCGCTTTCTACTGATAATTCCCTTCCCTTTCTTTATCCTGTTAGATTCATGATTCCACTCTTATGGACTTTTTCTTTCTTTCGTTGTGTACTAACCTTATGATTATCTTACTTCATCCTCCACGCTTATTTCCTTACATTCAAAATTAGATCTTAAGGGGCATTTAGTTTAGATTTACCCAAAAAATGCATTAAATGAAAATTTGTTCGATTTCAATCAAACTTTTTTGACTAGTTGTATAGGAAAAGGGTTTCATCTGGTCCAAGTCTCAGCATCGTAGCGTAAATAGGAAGGGAGAAAAAAATATTGAAGTAGGTGTCAAAATTATTCCAAAATGTTCAAAAACGATTATCAAACACAAGTGTCAACTGAAATCATATCTATGACTCTCAGCTATCACAATAGCATATATTGAAAAAATAGTATAATTAGTTTTATTAAAAAAAATTTGTTAAATTTTTTTTTCAATTTTTTTTTTATCGGACGATTTGCATAAAACTTATACACCTGACTGCACATAAGCCTATCTATAAGGGTGCCAATTTTGGAGAAAACTGGTTGATGTCAACCTCAGCCACAGATGGCAGCACCATAGACTTTATTTTCTTATTTATTTTCAAGTAATATAAACGTTCAAATAACTTTTTCATTTTTTATTCAATTTACATGAAACTTACACCTTATATGTAAAGTGTATGTCTCTAATTTCGTAACTTAGCGTTTTTTCCTAAGTGTTACGGACCCGAGCCCAGCATCCGAGCACGGAGCAGTGACAACCGCGCCATCTGTGGGTCAGCTCCCGAAACCCCCTCCAAATGGACGACGCCATCTAGTGAGGACGAGATATACTGGCCACAAGGGCTGGTTTCCCGTCCTGATCAGCTCATAACACAGCCGCTGCTGATCTCTGGTGAGGTGACGCTTAAACAGCAACGTCATCTATGGAGTGGATAGGCGGGCGTTTGTGTCTAAGCCTGTAAGTGAGGTGCCCTAGAGTGTAACCAGTACTGATGACGTGTCTGATTACAGAGTCGACCTGGGACTGCTGAATCGGGCGGTGGATCAGTCTACCCAAGGCAGCCGTAGAACCTCCACGCATTTGCCGTTGAAGCTGTGAGTCACCCCCCGGATGAACACTGTTGTGTTAGCCTGCCTGTGAGGTGGCAGAACCAGGGATTGTCGTACCCGAGGCTGGCTAGTGGAGAAGACTAGCCACTGGGGTGTTGTGGTGAGGAGAGTGACCTGTGAAGTCACACGAGGCTCCTGCCTAGGGCTCGCAACCCTAGTATCGGTCGTGGAATGGCCTAACCAGCGGAACTGATTGGAACCTGCCCGCTACAGGCTGGATTTGTGGTTGAAGGCCTCCACGACGGTGCCCCCAGTGGAACTGTGATTTGGCTGGCCTGTGGCCAGGGTAGACTCGAGAGAATCGAAGGATTCATCGTGAGGCCACAAGAGAACCAAGGGCTAAGCATCGTTGAGCACCGTGGAACACTCCGCGTCTTCAGAGGAAGACCACATTGTATATTCTAGTGTTTATACCCCCCCCCCCTATGATAATTTATATTTATTTATGGTGATGGTGATAATTATATATTTAATTTTGTGTAATCGTATCCCTTCCCCTTTAATTTACTTGTGTTACGGAACACGCCCCTTGAAAGCCACTACTAACTTGGGGCCGGATACCCTACCTCTAACAACATCAGAGAAAGAACCCAGTTGCGACCCAAGAGGGCCGTAACACTAAGTTCATTTATTGATTTTATAATAGCAATAAACATGACATATTTGCATCATTTTTGGGGGGAACTTTGACTATTTGTATTAGGAAAACTAAAGATGTTGTGGAAACTCCCTAAGTTGCGAGCCTTTATTATATGCTAATGTGTCAGAAGCGTGTCATAGAATGATTATATCTGATAGGTGTGTGGTTTTTATTTATACTTGAAAATGTGTAAAATTCGTTGAAAAAAAATATCTTTATTTACACTGCAGTACTGAAACTTGGAACAATTGCAGCCCTTTTCATATACAACTAGTCAAAAAATATTGGTTGACATTGAACAACTTTTCCTAAACCATTCTAATGCCCTCTTAATTAAATTGAGGTCGAGAAACCATTTTTCACCCCCCGTGTTGTCATGATTGTTCAAATCTTTCTGTAGGATTCTCTAGTCTTCATCCACACTAAATGTTACAAGTAATTTTGCAGCATTCACTAACGCTAGCTATATATATATATATATATATATATATATATATATATATATATATATATATATATATATATATATATATATATATATATATATATTGGTGTATACTGGCAGCAGGTTTCTTTCAAACATGTTTCATTGAATATGACCGCATATTCTGTATTTATTATTTTCTGGTTTAGGGCTTCTATCCCTCTAACTATTTTCTTAGCATCAGGGCTTAATTGGAATAGGAGTTCTCCAAAACTCATTTTCGTACTTTTAAGGTGAAGAAAAGAAGTGATTTACTATAGAGTGTATTACACTTATTTGTATAATTTGCACGACGTTTCGAACCTCCATGGTTCATTCTCAAGTGAACAATCTTACAATACTAGTTGATTTTATACCCGCATTAGGTCAGGTGATAATACAATGAAGGTGAAAAACATGGGGGGATACATAAGGGATAAACATAGGGGCTGCAGAAGGCTTATTGGCCCATACGAGGCATCTCCTATCTAAACACAAAGATTAATCCAGTGTAATTGGCCTGTTATGTTGGACATTGTCTTCTGTGTTGGCATCGATATGTTCTTGTCTTGTCCTTACTCTCATGGTGGGTAGAGTAAATAGTTCCGTGATTTGGGTGTTCATGGTAGGTCGCTCTATTCTTATGTGAATTGCCTCAAGAATTTGTAATCTTCTTGAATCTTGGGTTTTATCTATTATGCAATAGATAAAACAAATCTTTATCTTTTAATCTAATTTATCTTTGCATAATAGATAAAACCCAAGATTCAAGAAGATTACAAATTCTTGAGGCAATTCACATAAGAATAGAGCGACCTACCATGAACACCCAAATCACGGAACTATTTACTCTACCCACCATGAGAGTAAGGACAAGACAAGAACATATCGATGCCAACACAGAAGACAATGTCCAACATAACAGGCCAATTACACTGGATTAATCTTTGTGTTTAGATAGGAGATGCCTCGTATGGGCCAATAAGCCTTCTGCAGCCCCTATGTTTATCCCTTATGTATCCCCCCATGTTTTTCACCTTCATTGTATTATCACCTGACCTAATGCGGGTATAAAATCAACTAGTATTGTAAGATTGTTCACTTGAGAATGAACCATGGAGGTTCGAAACGTCGTGCAAATTATACAAATAAGTGTAATACACTCTATAGTAAATCACTTCTTTTCTTCACCTTAAAAGTACGAAATGAGTTTTGGAGAACTCCTATTCCAATTAAGCCCTGATGCTAAGAAAATAGTTAGAGGGATAGAAGCCCTAAACCAGAAAATAATAAATACAGAATATGCGGTCATATTCAATGAAACATGTTTGAAAGAAAACCTGCTGCCATATACATATATATATATATATATATATATATATATATATATATATATATATATATATATATATATATAATATATATATATATATATATATAAATATTATAAATATAATAAATATATATATATATAATAAATATAAATATAATATATATATTATATGTATATATATATGTATATATGTTATATGTATATATGTATATATGTATATATGTATATGTATATATATATATATATATATATATATATATATATATTATATATATATATATATATATATATATGCGAACAAGCCTGAATGGTCCCCAAGACTATATGCGACTGAAAACTCACACCCCAGAAGTGACGCGAACCCATACTCCCAGGAGCAACGTAATTGGTAACTACATGACGCCTTAATCCGCAATCGGGTTCCCACTGTCAGTGTGTATATATCCCTTTCCTGCCTATTACGTTACCTACTCTACCGTATGATTTGTAAAGGTTTGTAATTGTATTTTTCAAGCTAATATAATCTATATAAATAAAAATGGAAAAATTCGTTTGTTCAAAATCGCTAATCTCCGAAAGTTCTTCACCGATTGCTTTGAAATTTTCACACAACGTTCCATTCGCATCCGAGCAGGTTTTTTATACATAATATATAGATGCCATGTCTGTGACGGTAAAAAAAACATGTTTTTACTGAAAAACTGTTTTTCAAGTGTTTTTCTTGCGAGGGAAATCTTCGAAACCTCTTTACCGATTGCTTTGAAACTTTGACACAGCGTTGCATTCGAATAGGCGCGTCTTTTTATTTATCTACTAGATACATGCCTCACCAGTGACAGGAAAAAACATGCTTTTTTTTAAAACCAGCGCCGTCTGTTGGACGTAAGAGAAACACACGCTGTTATCTCCGAAAGTTCTTCACCGATTGCTTTGAAATTGTGATTCAACGTTGCATTCGAATAGGCGTATCTTTATATATACCTACTATATAAATGCCACCCCTCTGACAGGTAAAAACATGCGTTTTTGAAAAACTGCGCCATCTGTTACACATAATAGCAACATGCACGCTATACTAAATGTATCACGAATTCCATTTCAATGTTTCCGATTGCATTGATAAACTTTATTTTCATAGATTTTGATTTACTTTATTTTCAAATTGAATAATTCTGTGTGACATTGTGTTGAAATTGAGCTTTGTTATTTACCATACTATTCATTTCGTAAGTATAAATATAGATGCCACACCTGTAACAGTTAAAACTTTGCTTTTCATGAAAGAAACGCCATCTATTGCATGTAAGAGCAACACACATGCAATACGATATATGTTACAATTCCATTTCAATGTTCCTGATTGCATTGATAAATTGAATATTCATAGATTTTGATTTATTTTAATTTTGATTTAATTATTTTGTGTGAATTGCGATGGAATTGAACTTTGTTGTTTATCATACCGTTAATTTCCTAAGTATAGTTTATTTTTTTATTTTTCATCTTTTCACTTCATTTTTTTTTATATTTCACTTCACTTTTTTTTTATATTTCAGCGATGGGAACATCAGACCATTTGGGAAGGGCATCGGACGAGGGAGTGGGGAATGGTGGGGACGACGAGGGGACGGTGGAGTGAGGAATGGTGGGGAGGCCGAGGAGACGGGTGAGGGAGGGTGAATGGTGGGGAGGACTGGGGGACAAGGAAGGTTACTGTGGCTCAGCAACGCATGTACAGCAACGCGTGGCCGGGAACTGCTAGTATTAAATACAACTACAACTAGCAACACATTCCTTTACAAATAATTGTCCCCTAAAAGTTCTGGCAAAAACTTATGCATAATTTCAGAATCTTAATGAACCCACACGAGAGAAAAAATAAAACATTGCTTAACCTGGTGGAGGTAAACATTGCCCTACGGCAGCAGTAAGAGACATGTGTCAGAACAATACACTGGAATACCCTAAAATATGTTAACAATGAACACTATGAATTTTAGTCAACAAAAAGATAGGCCAGACGAGGCACGCCTTAACTCTAACCATTAATTTCCAAAAAATATCTTGCAAAGCAGTTAGGTTTAACACGTTTTAGCTACGTAAATGGGTAAGGAAAGTATGTCTGCGTCTGTATACCAACAATCTCGATTCATAAATACCATCAAAGTATACTACTTATAAAGATAATTGGCACATAATATACATCAGAATCAGTTCTGACATTTTCTAGGTATCAAATATTCAGCGTCTTGTTCTAACGAAGCTACGAATATTGTCTCAGTGTCAAATGGAACAGTGAAATGCGCAACACGCAGGTGTGAGATGCGTCAGGTCGTAGCGCACGCAGGTGCAGTGCCTTGTTCTAACACTGTGAGGTGCAGTGCCTGGACGTAGTACTAGTAGGTGCAGTGCCTGGGCTTAGCGGTGACAGCTGCAGCGCTTGGACACTGTGCTGGCAGGTGCAGTGCTGTGACATCTCGGGGAATCAGAAAAATTACACCAGAAGTATACATTGTATTAAACCTATTTCTAGTGAGACTCATTATCAATATCGCAAGAGACATAAGCATGTCCAGACAGCATAAGGACTGCTTGCAGTAATCAGAACAAGAATTCATCCAAAACGCAGATACGACATATTTTAGAACACTTTTCAGTTATGAAGGAAGTTGAGAAGAATACCGCCACTCAGGACCCCAGGACTGATAAGGAGAACGACCTCAATGCTTTGCTAAAAAATAATTATAATGATGTATTTATCTAAAGTACAATTAAAACATTATTCAGAGTATACGTCGGTGCACAGTTAATGTAATTTATATAAAGCCACTAATGTAAATGCCGAAACAACAATGGACGGAAAAATTAATTTAAATTCAAACACGCAATTCAAAAATAATTACGATAAATTTAATGGTATTAAAAATAACAGGCTCTAAAGCCCCTGCCTCTAAGCCTTCGAATGAATGTTTAGAGATAGGGTCCAAGAGCTGAAGCACACTCCACGCAAATCGCAAATATGTGAGATGAGAGCGCATATAAAATAAGTAATCTTGACAAGTTGAGGAGCATCCCTCCCTGACCCCTGCGGTAAACACTCCCCAGGATGAGTGTCGGGTCGTCGTCCGCTTCCCAAGGCACCAGAGATTCCATTCAGGCTAGGATTAACCCTCCCATTAAAGCCTTCATGGCGACATTCTGCGGTGAAGGAGCACCCGAGCGGAAAACTCTTGACAACTCTCTTACTTCATCATTGCAATAAAAGACCACGGGACCATATTCCTGTAGCGAGAGTGTGTGTGTGTGTGTGTGAGAGAGAGAGAGAGAGAGAGAGAGAGAGAGAGAGAGAGAGAGAGAGAGAGAGAGAGAGAGAGAGAGAGAGAGAGAGAGAGAGAGAGAGAGAGAGAGAGAGAGAGAGGGAGAGAGATAGACCAAGTGTTTTCCCAGCGCCGGAAGCTGCGGCGACTCGACAAAGGACAAACGTAACACTTTGATTCATAAAGTCTTTTCGTGAACCACATTACATCTCTTCATTATCCCAGATGATCCTCATAACATCTGTCGCATCCCAAAGTGGATGGTCGTCCGTCCAGAGCATCCCGAAACCAATCCTTTGAGGATAGACAGGAAAATCAGCATCCCACTGCTTCACCTATCCACCCAAGAATAGACTGTCAGGACACCATTCTCAAAGCTTATTCTTGTCTGCGCTGTTAAGTGAAGATGAACTATGTTCAATACTGAGTAATTATTTTATGTTCTAGCTTCAGCCTGTTCGCTCTCCTGTGCTTGTCTCTATGAGCGAGCATTAACGGCGTTGATACGTTTCTTCTTCTTTATGCGGTTTGTGTAAATTTTCTCATTCAACTTTTCATTATTCCAGTTGATCTGTCTGCAATTTGTCGGTTAATCAGTATGTCTTTCTCACTCTTTCTCCTTGTCTGTTTGTCTCTCTCTCTTTTCGGCTCCTCTGTGTTTCACATCTTTCCCCTTTAATTATATTTCTCTATTTCTGACGGTAATATAGTCTGTTGTTGCAGTGTTATCATATAGGGCGTTGGCCTTATTCTTCTGTTGTCGAAACGGGAGTTGCGCTTACTGTTATCATAACTGGTTTCGAGCTTCTGTTATCGTAATTAAAGTTGGTTCCTCGTTTCTGTTATTGTTCAGAGAGATGAGAGCCTCCACCCTTGTTCCACGCAGTCATTGCCCTCAAAGCAAAATACATTTTTTGTTTTCATAATTCTTTTTTTTTGTATGTGCGAAAATATTATTTTCTTTTTATTTAAATGAGGCGCAGGTTGATAATATACCTGAGAATATTCCCGTTTGCAAACAGGTTCAGTTGTTAAGGTAATTATATGGTCTTATATATCTGACGAAAATGAGAATTAAATAGCATGAAAGTACATGAACAAGTAACATGAAATTTCTCAATGAAGTGATTATTGAGATCGGTGTTGCTATTGTTTGTCTACCGTCGGGAGCTTCCTTTGTTTGGTCGCCTTTGTGAAGGAACGAGAAGGACCCGGAGTACATTATTCCTGTGGTTTCTGGTACGATTCACAACATAACCCAGTTTGGTTGGAGAGTCCTACATAACCAGCACGAAGGGCTGCCAGGAAATAATGTACGTATATTGGGGCATATAAACTTACGTAATAAGGTTGCTTGTGTATTCTAATGTGTATTTTTTGGACTAAGAAGATGAAGTTTGGGATAGTCTGATATTACATCCGTCGACGTCGATGCTACACTTGTTCACATGACAGGACACCTTTGACGTCAGGTGTCAGCGAGGCCGCCAATGACTGGATGAGTCATGTCATTTGCTGTCATTAGATTCTTCGCTTAATTATAGTTCTTTAAGCTGAATTAATTAACAATAGTGATACCTGCAGCTAGTCTCCAGCATTGTTACGATGTTAAATCACGTCCTTCCGAACAGTCTTTACAGTGTCGATGATGCACACGATGACGACCTCTAACCCTACCTCCAAGCCACATAACGACCTGCCAGATTAGCCAGTCGCGTCCTCTCACTCCAGCAATAATTAACTCACGAATGATTCACGCAGTCAGCTTTAATTAATTTCAGAGGAGGTGTTACCTTGACGCTACTAGGCTTCTGTGTGTCGTACATCTCATCTTATTATATATATATATATATATATATATATATATATATATATATATATATATATATATATATATATATATATATATATATATATTAGATATATATATATATATATATATATATATATATATATATATATTATATATATATATATATATATATATATATATATATATTAGTTGATTTTATACCCGTATTAGGTCAGGTGATAATACAATGAAGGTGAAAAACAAAAAACAGCCCGAAGCCGACGGAGAACCCTTACAGCAGTCAAGCGTTGTATACATGTACACTTGCCCCCACGAAGGATGTAACCTTCAATGTAGTACATAGGTATGACGTTGACCAAGCTGACGAGGCGTTTGACATGCCATCTTCAATCTGGTGCCCCTATGAATCACATGAGATAAGCCCATGACATTACTCTAATAAGAGAAATGTTGAACAAGAATACTTGCATAATAGACAAAACCCAAGATTCAAGAAGATTACAAATTCTTGAGGCAATTCACATAAGAATAGAGCGACCTACCATGAACACCCAAATCAGGGAACTATTTACTCTACCCACCATGAGAGTAAGGACAAGACAAGAACATATCGATGCCAACACAGAAGACAATGTCCAACATAACAGGCCAATTACACTGGATTAATCTTTGTGTTTAGATAGGAGATGCCTCGTATGGGCCAATACGCCTTTTGCAGCCCCTATGTTTATCCCTTATGTATCCCCCCATGTTTTTCACCTTCATTATATATATATATATATATATATATATATATATGTATATATATGTATATATATATATGTATATATATGTATATATATGTATATATATGTATATATATGTATATATGTTATATATATATATATATATATATATATATATATATATATATTATATATATATATATATATATATATATATATATATATTAGATATATATATATATATATATATATATATATATATATATATATATATATTAGATATATATATATATATATATATATATATATTATATATATATATATATATATATATATATATATATATATATATATATATATATATGTCGTACCTAGTAGCCCACAACGCACTTCTCTCTCTCTCTCTCTCTCTCTATATATATATATATATATATATATATATATATATATATATATATATATATATATATATATATATATATATATATATGTCGTACCTAGTAGCCACAACGCACTTCTCAGCCTACTATGCAAGGCCCGATTTGCCTAATAAGCCAAGTTTTCATGAATGAATTGTTTTTCGACTACCTAACCTACCTAACCTAACTTTTTCGGCTACCTAACCTACCTAACCTATAAAGATAGGTTAGGTTAGGTTAGGTAGGGTTGGTTAGGTTCGGTCATATATCTACGTTAATTTTACCTCCAATAACAAAAAAATTGACCTCATACATAATGAAATGGGTAGCTTTATCATTTTATAAGAAAAAATTTAGAGAAAATATATTAATTCGGGAAAACTTGGCTTATTAGGCAAATCGGGCCTTGCATAGTAGGCCGAGAAGTGCATTCTGGCTACTAGGTACGACATATATATATATATAATATATTTCGACTACCACATTGTATTATGGTAACTTACAGTTGTAGTTAAGAAAGCGGGAAGACTTGTTCGTAATTTATATCAAAGATTGGTAAGTTTGTTAGTGTTAGGATTCTGAACATCACTTGGAAGAAACGTATAATTTGATAATATATTAAAAAATCTAGGCATAGGTTGGCTTAGGTTAGGTTAGGTTAGTCATTGGTTAGGTTAGAAAAGAATAATCACTTGGAAGAAAAAGTTATTGCAACTCTACATATCTACATATAGATATGATACAGTGTGAGTACAGTTACATATAGATTACTGACAGTGAGATATGATTCATGAGCTAACTCAAGCGCCATCATTTGTTTAGTGGCGGAGTTGGTTACCATTTCGGTAACCTGGCATCATCCCACGGAATGTCTTCTGTGTAATACTCTGCACGCAGGCTGGTGGTAAGCAGCCAAATCACTCCTCATTACGGACATCCTGCAATTCCTCGCTTTATATTCGGGATAAAATTAAAAAAACGATATCCATTAAATCAAACATGATGGTATCAGCGCCATCTGTTGGTAGGTTTTGTTATTACTGTCGATTAAATTTATCCGACCATTCCCGCTGCTCATTTGCGTTTAATAGCCAAATTAATTTCAATTGGAGCCGAATCTGTTGTTATTGTCCAAAGCCCAGTTGTGTCACCAACCCGTCCTCCTCACAGAGCGAACCCATGGGGAGAACCCATGGCGACCCCATCTACTTGCTTATACATGTGTCCATCCGGGCTCAAGAAGGGTGCCTCTTTAGTACATGCTTGGAGTAGGTTCCTTAGACTGTTTTCTGATCTAAGGAAACAGTCTAAGGAAACTACTCCAAGCATGTACTAAAGAGGCACCCTTCTTGAGCCCGGATGGACACATGTATAAGCAAGTAGATGGGGTCGCCATGGGTTCTCCCCTAGGTGTCTTGTTTGCAAACTTCTACATGGGTACCATCGAGCAAAAAGTCTTAGTCGACATGAACTTGAAACCGGCCATATACTCCAGGTATGTTGACGACTTTTTTACACAGGTACCTGATGTCAGACATCTGCAGGAGCTGAAGGAGGCATTTGAGCAGAATTCTGTGTTGCGTTTCACTTACGAGATGGAGAAGGATGGGAAGCTGCCCTTTCTAGATGTAACAGTCATGGAAAGGAGCGGGGTTTTCCACACTGCAGTCTACACTAAGGAAACAAACATAGGAATGTACCTGAATGCCAACAGTGACTGCCCGGACAGGTACAAGAGGAGTGTTGTTAACGCTTATGTCGACCGTGCCCTCAGCCACAGCTCAGAATGGAAGCAAGTCGACGAAGAACTCTGTAGAGTAAGGCAGGTCCTAGTCAACAACGGCTTCTCCAATGGTTTCGTGGAAGACATCATAAGAAGTCAAGTGAAACACCATGCAACCTCTGAGGAGACAACTAACACAACACCTATACCCCCTATTAGACTATTTTACAGGAACTTCTTTTCCACAGCCCATAAAACGGAGGAAAGGGTCCTGAAAGATATTGTCAGTAGAAACGTTATCCCTACAAACAAAAATCAGAAGATACAACTGACGATTTACTATAAAACCAGAAGAACGGCCAGCCTACTCATAAGAAACTCTCCAGACACAAAGCAGAACGCTTTAAAAGAGATCAACGTCGTCTATGCCTTCAAATGCCCTCTTGGGGACTGTAAGCTCCAAAAAAAAAAGTATATAGGCAAGACAACAACATCTCTTTCTTGGCGTTTAATGATGCATAAGCAACAGGGCTCCATTAAGGAACATATAATCTCTTCCCACAAATAAACCATCACCAGAGAAATCTTAGCAAACAACACAGAAATCATCGATAGATACAGCGATAGCAGGCGGCTTGACGTCTGCGAGGCACTACACATCAAGAAGTCAACACCAGCAATCAACAGCCAATTAATGCACAACTATATTCTACCAACTTCAAGACTCCGCTCCAATATAGAAGCATCAAGAAATATGGACCAATAGGCTTTCGACAATTACTTCCATTCAATACCCATTGTTTCGTGTTCTGTCTTGTGTTTAAATTTAATACCCATTGAATACCCATTGTTTCGTGTTCTGTCTTGTGTTGGAATTTAATACCCATTGAATACCCATTGTTGAAAGTTCGTTTTTCACCTCATCCACCTCACCCAAATGTAGATATAAACCTCGAAGATGTGGAAGCTCTATTCAGTTTCAGTTGTGTGTTTGTAAACTAAAGACTTTGAAAATGTAATAAGTTTTACGAAACGTGCTCAAGTGTCGCGTCAGACTAGAAATAAAAATGAATTTTGGAGAATTGATCTTTGAATTACCATCAACAGTGAAAAGAAATGTAAGAAAGATAGAGAAAATTCGTGTTAGAATTATTAATCTTACTTTTTCGGTCATATTTAATATATATATATATATATATATATATATATATATATATATATATATATATATATATATATATATATATGTCGTACCTAATAGCCAGAACGCACTTCTCAGCCTACTATGCAAGGCCCGATTTGCCTAATAAGCCAAGTTTTCATGAATTAATGGTTTTTCGTCTACCTAACCTACCTAACCTAACCTAACCTAACTTTTTCGGCTACCTAACCTAACCTAACCTATAAAGATAGGTTAGGTTAGGTTAGGTAGGGTTGGTTAGGTTCGGTCATATATCTACGTTAATTTTAACTCCAATAAAAAAAATTGACCTCATACATAATGAAATGGGTAGCTTATATATATATATATATATATATATATATATATATATATATATATATATATATATATATATATTGTGATATATATAATCTCGATAATCTCTTTCAAGAGAGATTGAGCCTGCTCTTCTCTACATGAAGTTACGTATATTATTCAAGATTAAGTTGCTACTTTCAAGATTCGTCTCCCAGTAGCACAAAACGTTTTGACCAGGAGGCAAAATGTATCCAAACGCACCCCCATACTCCACTCCTTCCACACCGGCTCGTCATCAACCAGCCAACTACCCTTCCCAGCCTGCCTGCTCCTGATTGGTGACTCACCGACTGCACACCTGCACACTGCACCTCAGTGCCCTCTACCTGAGTCGATGTCTGGGCTTGATCCAGCCATTGAAATCAGAATATCCTTGTGCTCTCAAGCAGTAAACAACTAACTGATGTACGCTGTCTATCAGCTGGATGTTTCTCAGCTAGCGCTAATATACTCAGCACCTGATTATTTTACACCTTTAATTTTATTATTATTGTAGAGTAACTTTATCCCTATTATTCACTTATGTTATATTGTTTTTGACTTGTTCTTTTGCACTGTACATTGCCAAGGGATTGTCTTTGTTTATATTTGTTTTCTAGATTAATTAAAGTTTCATTGTTCATATTTTGTGTTTTGCGTGTCTTCCCTTACTTTACCACAGACAGACAGAAACAGGCAAGCAGTCTATCTTTTTTTTTGTAAGTGTGACTAGGCATTGACACCTGCCATTGGAGGACTGCCGAACATCTACACTCCAACACTTTCCCGTCACATTTAATGGGGGCCTGTCCACGGAGCTTCACTCAGGTACTAGTACCAGAACGTCAATTTGTGGTAAGCGTACTTGGCTTTGATACAGTTGCTTTTCAATATTTTCATTACTTTTAATATTTATATGGTGCTGTGTGTATTGTGCATTCCGAGAGTAGCATATAGTGAGTCTTGGATAACTTTGGATTAC
The DNA here is from genome assembly GCF_020424385.1 of Procambarus clarkii. Classification (NCBI taxonomy): domain Eukaryota; kingdom Metazoa; phylum Arthropoda; class Malacostraca; order Decapoda; family Cambaridae; genus Procambarus; species Procambarus clarkii. Next base: position 21,725 of record NW_025575010.1, on the reverse strand, counting down.
ATGGTGACTGGAGGCCTCAGTCATTTTCTTAATTGGTCATCCCTCCCTCCGTGTTATTACTCGTGTTTTCCACCTTCTGTCCCTAGGATATTTCTCAATCTCAGACAGATCATTTGGGTACCCTGGTACTTTGATTTGTCTTCAGGTCAAAGCACCCTATCTTCTGCAATCCGACCGAAGGAGGATACAGAGGGCCATAGTTCCTCTAGCACGGACTACGTTGCTGAGTTGGGACCTCAACAGCAGTTCTCGTCACCAGTTGACACTCGCACCCCTACACGTCGGTCAGAGATGATGATATTTACTTAGGTAGGGAATTAGCTTTCTTTTTTCAGAGCACAAAGTTCGCTAATTCTGTAAGTATCATATTTCATTTAGTGGGAAAACCCTTGCTTCTGTCCTATAGAGACTCGGCAAGGTATGCCTACATTCTTGGACTACCTTATTCACTTTTGGAACAATTAAATGTTTCATTTGTTTTAGAAACTCAGTTTCATTTATTTAGTAGGATTTTCTTGCCCTTATTCTCTTACATTGAGTACCGGGTACAAGATTTCCTGCGATTTTGATTGACTAATCATTTACCATTCTAAAATTAACATTTAATTGTTAAATATTAAATTCCACAGGATAGTTACCAGTTGCCACGTTATCCTGTTACTGACACTTACCATATCACAAGTATTCGTGTACATTTATTTGCTATTTTTCACCATGTTTCGTCTCCAAGCTTTTCGTAACGATCCAGCAGGTGAAATAGGAACCTTAAGTCGTGCCAAGAGGACCGAATTACAAACTCTTGCACACGAGTATCAACTAGATGTTCCCCATGGAGCCAACAAAAATGAATTGCATAATTTAATAATGGATCACCTCTTAGATGAAGGGAAGATTGACTCTGAAACTCACGAAACTTATTCTATTGCAGATAAACATGATCTGGCAACTATAAAACTCAAGCTCGAACTTGCAAAACTCGAGCGGGAGCAACAGCAAGAAGCTATCCACATGAGAGAAAGAGAGGCTGAACTGGCGAAAGAAGCCCTCCAGATGAGGGGAAAGAAATGCTGCAAAAAGGAAAGAAGAGCAAGAACGTGAGATGGCCCTATTCAGAGAGCGTGAGCGAGTACAGCTTGAAGCAAAACAACGCCACCTGGAGATACAACGCGAGCATGACAAACAGCAAGCGGATATGGCTATAGAATGTCGTCAACGAGAACTCACGTTGGAAACTACACACCACACTCAGCGCCAACAAGCTACCGCCAGTCTTCCAGTAAGTTTCAATGTCTCCCATGCAAGTAAGTTAATGCCACCATTCGTTGAGACAGAGATTGATGTCTTTTTCACCACTTTTGAGACCCTAGCTAATAAACTTAGCTGGCCTGCAGATCAATGGTCTACCCTTCTCAGAGTGCATCTTACAGGTAGAGCTGCAGTTACTCTCAGTACCTTAGCGTCTGAGAATGACTACCAGACCCTGAAGCAAGCAGTTTTGGACGCCTACCTTCTCTCCACCGAAAGCTACAGACGAAAATTCCGTGACTATCTAAAGGCAAGTACCACCACCTTTCTAGAATTTGCCAATACCAAGAAAAGATATTTCATGAAATGGCTGGAAGCAGCACATGTCTCTACATTTCCAGAGTTCATCAACCTCATGCTAGTTGAGGAATTCTTGAGACGTGTTCCCCCTTCCGTCCGTTTATATCTAGCAGATAAAGAAGAAACCGACTACATCAAATGTGCGAAATCAGCTGACACCTACAGCCTCATCCACCGGCTTACACCATCACCACCTCCCAGTAAGAAGTCTTGGTATAGTTATGATAAAGTAGGTACAGATCAAGCAAGCTCTCAATTGTATTGTAAGTATTGCAAACTCTATGGACATACCATAGATAGATGTGGGAAAGCTCAATACAAAGGCAATGAAACAACTAAACCCAAACCGACTCCTCCTAAGTCCGGTAAGCCTGTGATGAATGTTGGTGTTCCTATTAATGATCTTTCTCTCTTCAGCAAACACCTGTATCCTGGAACTGTCTCTACCAACGGTACAGATTCGGAGGGACGTTTCAAATTGAAGATCTTGAGGGACACAGCGGCTCTTCAGTCCATAATATTGAAATCAGCTGTGCCTAACATCACCTACACCGGGGAAACCGTCCTTATCACTGACCTCACTGCTACCACTCCGTATCCACTCGCCAGAGTCCACCTGGATTGTCCTTTTGTGACCGGTGAAGTCCAAGTCGCCATCAGGGAGAAGCCTTTTCCCATGTCTGGAGTGCAACTTCTCCTGGGCAACGACTTGGCAGAAGATTTGCAACCGTCCAACCTGATCATCATGGACAAACCCCAGGTGTGTAACTCTGTAGTGGACAATCCCATCTTTGAGTATGTTTCAGCAGAGGTCCAAGAAAGTGATGAAGTTTCTCCTCCGGTTTTGGTGACCACCCGTGCACAAGCTGCACGCCCGCAACCAGCTGACTCTACTGCTACCGCTGTCCCTCAAGACCCTCAGAATCTACCACCGAATCTTACCAGTTTGGAGTTCCGTAAGTTACAGAGGGAAGATCAATCATTAACACCATTATTCTTCCAGGCTGAGACTCAACCTGACAGTATCCCTGGGTTCTTCCTAGAGAATCAGTTGCTCTACCGCAGGTACAGACCCAGTAAGCTGAAGGAGGACGACGATTGGGCAAATGTCGAACAACTAGTGATTCCCACCAGCCTACGGCCCGATATTCTACACCTGGCCCACGGAGCTCTTTCTCACTATGGTTTTAACAAAACCTACCACGGAATCAGACAAGACTACTACTGGCCAGGTATGGTTAAGGACGTCAAAAAGTACGTGCAACAGTGTCATACATGTCAGATGGCAGGTAAACCTAACATCTCTATTCCCCAGGCCCCATTGACTCCTATTCAGGTGCCTGCGGAACCTTTCCACAGACTCATCATAGACTGTGTTGGTCCTTTACCCCGGACCAGTTCTGGCAACGCCTATATACTAACTATCTTGTGTCCTACCACCAGATTCCCCATAGCAGTTCCAGTAAAGAACATTACGGCTGCTACTGTGGTGAAACAACTAATGAAGATCTTCACCCAGTATGGATTTCCAAGAGAGGTTCAAAGTGACTGTGGCACCAACTTCACCAGTGATCTCTTCAAGAAGACACTGGAGGAGTTCAACATCACACAGGTACTGTCCAGCCCCTATCATCCTGCTTCACAGGGTTCTCTTGAACGTAGTCATCAGACTATTAAAGCACTCCTAAAGAAATTTTGCAATGAAACCTTGAAGGACTGGGATAAACAACTTGACCTCATTATGTGCATTTTCAGAAGTCTCCCCAATGAGTCTCTAGGAGTATCTCCTTATGAGATGCTCTACGGACGTAAGTGCCGTACTCCTCTCAAAGCTTTCAAAGACTCTCTACGTAATGCCACCTTCAGTGACCCTCAGAATGTGCCCCAGTTTCTTCAAAACTTAAAACACATTCTAGAGAGAGTACGTAAATTTGCTAATGACAATCTATTGAAAGCTCAGGAGAGGATGAAGACTAATTTTGACCAACGCAGCAAACTAAGGAAATTTAAACCAGGAGACTTCGTGTTGGCATATTTTCCTATCCCAGGTTCTCCATTGCAAAACAAGTTTTCAGGACCTTACCGCATCAAGGAGTGCAGAAACAATCACAACTACGTTCTTGAGACTCCAGATAGGCGGCGGAAGACCCAGTTGTGCCACGTCAACCTCCTGAAGCAGTATCAAGGTACTCCCCCTACTGTGTTGGTATCATTATCCACCTTTAAAGGTCCATACCGCCACTGTGAGACCTTCCCTGCTTCTCCTCCCGAAAGCACTAACACTGAGTCAGTGCCTTCCAACTCGGAAATCCTTAATGATCTTCATACCTATTTGCAGGACAGTAATAGTGCTCCTCTCATCAGAATCTTCAAGGAACATCAGAAGTTGTTCAGCGATGATCCACAGGAGTGTAATGTGGTTCAGCACGACATCCAGCTGCTCCCTGACACCCGGCCGATTCGTCAACCTTTCTACAGAATCAGCCCGAGCAAAAAGGAAGTCATGCGTGCTGAGGTACAGTACCTCCTGGATCATGGGCTGGCCACCCCTTGTGAGTCCCCTTGGGCCTCACCCTGCATCTTGGTGCCGAAACCGCAAGGTAAAGTGAGGTTGTGTACTGATTACCGGAAATTGAATCTTGTGACTATCAAGGATGCTTATCCATTACCTAGAATAGATGACATCCTTGACGCCATTGGTAATGCTCGGTATCTATCAAAGTTAGACTTACTCAAGGGATACTACCAAGTATGTTTGACAGAGCGAGCTAAGGAAATATCTGCCTTTACCACTCCCTTTGGCCTTTACAGATACGAACGCCTTCCATTTGGACTATGTAATGCCCCGGCCACCTTCCAGCGAGCTGTCAACCGCGTCATCCAGGGCTTAGATAACACCTACGCCTACTTGGATGATATCGTTGTGGCAACCAACACCTGGAGCGAACATCTGCTCCAGCTGCAACGATTGTTTGCCAAGCTCCTGACAGCCGGCCTCACCATCAACTTGGGCAAGTCCACCTTTGCCAAAGGTAAAGTGCGTTATCTTGGTCATGAGATAGGGAGTGGCAGCATAGCTCCGTTAAACATACATACCCAAGCCATCCAGCATTACCCACAGCCTACCACCAGGAAGCAGCTCCTGCGCTTCCTTGGTCTTGCCTCCTACTACCGTAGGTTTGTGAAGAATTTTAGTACGGTGGCGACACCTTTGATCACTTTAACCAGCCCCAAGCAACGGTATAATTGGACCATTCAGCAGACCATTGCTTTTGAACAACTTAAATTCCTGCTCTGTTCTAATCCTATTCTCGCCTCGCCAGATATCACGAAGCCTTTCATCCTCCATGTCGACGCCAGTGGTACCGGCATCGGGGGTGTCCTGATGCAACAACGAGGCGAGGATGTTTTACCTGTTAGCTACTACAGCTACAAGTTAAAAACACACCAGAAGAATTACAGCACGATCGAAAAGGAGCTACTCTCCATCGTCCTGAACTTGCAGCACTTTGAATCATACCTGCAAGGTGCTCGGTCTACCACCATCTACTCGGACCACAATCCCCTACGCTTCCTGCAGCAAGCCCAATTCAACAATCAACGGCTTCTACGATGGGCTTTATATCTGCAGAATTTCAACCTGGAGATCTTCTACATCAAAGGTTCTGACAACATCATAGCAGACGCCCTCTCCAGAGTTTATGAGGTAGAGACAGCTCCACCTACCACTCTACCACCTGAAGACGTAACTTCACCCGTAAGTGCAGGCTTCGGGGGAGAGTTGTGACGATAATCTCTTTCAAGAGAGATTGAGCCTGCTCTTCTCTACATGAAGTTACGTATATTATTCAAGATTAAGATGCTACCTTCAAGATACGTCTCCCAGTAGCACAAAACGTTTTGACCAGGAGGCAAAACGTATCCAAGACTCACCCCCCTACTCCACTCCCTCCACGCCGGCTCGTCATCAACCAGCCAACTACCCTTCCCAGCCTGCCTGCTCCTGATTGGTGACTCGCCGACTGCACACCTGCACATTGCACCTCAGCGCCCTCTACCTGAGTCGATGTCTGGGCTTGGTCCAGCCATTGAAGTCAGAATATCCTTGTGCTCTCAAGCAGTGAACAACTAACTGATATACGCTGTGTATCAGCTGGATGTCTCGCAGCTAGCGCCATATTCTCAGCACCTGATTATTTTTCACCTTTAACTTTATTATTATTGTAGAGTAACTTCATCCCTATTATTCATTTATGTTATATTGTTTTTGACTTGTTCTTTTGCACTGTACATTGCCAAGGGATTGTCTTTGTTTATAATTTGTTTATTAATTAAAGTTTCATTGTTCATATTTTGTGTTTTGCGTGTCTTCCTTTACTTTACCACAGACAGACAGAAAACAGGCAAGCAGTCTATCTTTTTTTTTTGTAAGTGTGACTAGGCATTGACACCTGCCATTGGAGGACTGCCGAACATCTACACTCCAACACTTTCCCGTCACAATATATATATATATATATATATATATATATATATATATATATATATATATATATATATATATATATATATATATATATATATATCTGAGGTCCATGCTGGTGAAAGTCCTGGACCTGCCATTGGACGACTCTCAGTGGGAGCAAGCAACCCTTCCTGTAAGACTCGGCGGCCTTGGTGTCCGCACAGCCTCCCAAATTGCTCTACCAGCCATCCTTTCCTCCTCTCATGCATCGCACGACCTCGTCAGAGATATTTTACCTGCAACCCTGAGAGATTCAGCAGGAATACACGATCCTGCTTTCACTGAATGTTCAAATCAGTGGGATGTTCTTGCAGCCCCAGCAACCATTATAGAGCCAACAAAACAACACAAACAGTCCGGCTGGGACCACCCTCTAGTGGAAAAAGTAGCTGATGCCATGCTCAGCGTCGCAACATCAGACAAGGAGAAAGCCCGCCTCAGAGCAGTGCGTGCCCCCCATGCAGGAGACTTCCTCCTGGCAGTACCCATGTCAGCAATGGGCACGCACCTAGATCCAGAATCCCTTCGTGTAGCAGTGGCCCTCCGCCTTGGTGCCCCAATTCACACTGAATACAAGTGTATTTGCAACAGGGTGGAAGCAGACCAATACGGACTGCATGGGTTGCATTGCGGAAGCACAAAGGGCTGGCATGCAAGACACAACGAGGTCAATGACATCATCAAGAGAAGCCTCGTCTCGGCTGGGTGCCCAGCGGAGAGAGAACCTCGCATCCTAGGGGTCCAAAACCCGGATTTCCCAGCACTTCGCCCTGATGGCATCACCATATACTCATGGAAGGAGGTTAGACAGACATATATATATATATATATATATATATATATATATATATATATATATATATATATATATATATATATATATATATATATATATGTCGTACCTAGTAGCCAGAACGCACTTCTCAGCCTACTATGCAAGGCCCGATTTGCCTAATAAGCCAAGTTTTCCTAAATTAATTTATTTTCTCTAATTTTTTCCTTATGAAATGATAAAGCTACCCATTTCATTATGTATGAGGTCAATTTTTTTTATTGGAGTTAAAATTAACGTAGATATATGACCAAACCTAACCAACCCTACCTAACCTAACCTAACCTATCTTTATAGGTTAGGTTAGGTATGGTAGCCGAAAAAGTTAGGTTAGGTCAGGTTAGGTAGTCGAAAAACAATTAATTCATGAAAACTAGGCTTATTAGGCAAATCGGGCCTTGCATAGTAGGCCGAGAAGTGCGTTCTGGCTACTAGGTACGACATATATATATATATATATATATATATATATATATATATATATATATATATATATATATATATGCAAACAAGCCTGAATGGTCCCCAGGACTATATACAACTGAAAACTCACACCCCAGAAGTGACTCGAACCCATACTTCCACAACTGGTATGTACAGGGACGCCTTAATCCGCTTGACCATCACGACCGGACATAAGGAAGTGATAGCCGAGGCTATATGAACCACTTCCCCGCCGGCACTCGGATGGTAATCTTGGGCATAGCATTTTATCAAATCACCTCATTCTTTGGGGCACACGTGAGGAACACAAATGCAAACAAGCCTGAATGGTCCCCAGGACTATATACAACTGAAAACTCACACCCCAGAAGTGACTCGAACCCATACTCCCACAACTGGTATGTACAGGGACGCCTTAATCCGCTTGACCATCACGACCGGACATAAGGAAGTGATAGCCGAGGCTATATGAACCACTTCCCCGCCGGCACTCGGATGGTAATCTTGGGCATAGCATTTTATCAAATCACCTCATTCTTTGGGGCACACGTGAGGAACACAAATGCAAACAAGCCTGAATGGTCCCCAGGACTATATACAACTGAAAACTCACACCCCAGAAGTGACTCAAACCCATACTCCCACAACTGGTATGTACAGGGACGCCTTAATCCGCTTGACCATCACGACCGGACATAAGGAAGTGATAGCCGAGGCTATATGAACCACTTCCCCGCCGGCACTCGGATGGTAATCTTGGGCATAGCATTTTATCAAATCACCTCATTCTTTGGGGCACACGTGAGGAACACAAATGCAAACAAGCCTGAATGGTCCCCAGGACTATATACAACTGAAAACTCACACCCCAGAAGTGACTCGAACCCATACTCCCACAACTGGTATGTACAGGGACGCCTTAATCCGCTTGACCATCACGACCGGACATAAGGAAGTGATAGCCGAGGCTATATGAACCACTTCCCCGCCGGCACTCGGATGGTAATCTTGGGCATAGCATTTTATCAAATCACCTCATTCTTTGGGGCACACGTGAGGAACAAAAATGCAAACAAGCCTGAATGGTCCCCAGGACTATATACAACTGAAAACTCACACCCCAGAAGTGACTCGAACCCATACTCCCACAACTGGTATGTACAGGGACGCCTTAATCCGCTTGACCATCACGACCGGACATAAGGAAGTGATAGCCGAGGCTATATGAACCACTTCCCCGCCGGCACTCGGATGGTAATCTTGGGCATAGCATTTTATCAAATCACCTCATTCTTTGGGGCACACGTGAGGAACACAAATGCAAACAAGCCTGAATGGTCCCCAGGACTATATACAACTGAAAACTCACACCCCAGAAGTGACTCGAACCCATACTCCCACAACTGGTATGTACAGGGACGCCTTAATCCGCTTGACCATCACGACCGGACATAAGGAAGTGATAGCCGAGGCTATATGACTTCCTTATGTCCGGTCGTGATGGTCAAGCGGATTAAGGCGTCCCTGTACATACCAGTTGTGGGAGTATGGGTTCGAGTCACTTCTGGGGTGTGAGTTTTCAGTTGTATATAGTCCTGGGGACCATTCAGGCTTGTTTGCATTTGTGTTCCTCACGTGTGCCCAAAGAATGAGGTGATTTGATAAAATGCTATGCCCAAGATTACCATCCGAGTGCCGGCGGGGAAGTGGTTCATATAGCCTCGGCTATCACTTCCTTATGTCCGGTCGTGATGGTCAAGCGGATTAAGGCGTCCCTGTACATACCAGTTGTGGGAGTATGGGTTCGAGTCACTTCTGGGGTGTGAGTTTTCAGTTGTATATAGTCCTGGGGACCATTCAGGCTTGTTTGCATTTGTGTTCCTCACGTGTGCCCCAAAGAATGAGGTGATTTGATAAAATGCTATGCCCAAGATTACCATCCGAGTGCCGGCGGGGAAGTGGTTCATATAGCCTCGGCTATCACTTCCTTATGTCCGGTCGTGATGGTCAAGCGGATTAAGGCGTCCCTGTACATACCAGTTGTGGGAGTATGGGTTCGAGTCACTTCTGGGGTGTGAGTTTTCAGTTGTATATAGTCCTGGGGACCATTCAGGCTTGTTTGCATTTGTGTTCCTCACGTGTGCCCCAAAGAATGAGGTGATTTGATAAAATGCTATGCCCAAGATTACCATCCGAGTGCCGGCGGGGAAGTGGTTCATATAGCCTCGGCTATCACTTCCTTATGTCTGGTCGTGATGGTCAAGCGGATTAAGGCGTCCCTGTACATACCAGTTGTGGGAGTATGGGTTCGAGTCACTTCTGGGGTGTGAGTTTTCAGTTATATATATATATATATATATATATATATATATATATATATATATATATATATATATATATATATATTAAATATGACCGAAAAAGTAAGATTAATAATTATAACACGAATTTTCTCAATATTTCTTATGTTTCTTTTCACTGTCGATGGAAATTGAAAAATCAATTCTCGAAAATTCATTTTTATTTCTAGTCTGACGCGACACCTGAACGCGATTCATAATAACTTATTACATTTTCAAAGGCTTTAGTTTACACACACAACTATAAACTGCAAACACTAAACAGAGTTCTACTATGCTATAATTTAAACGGCTTTCATCTTATATACCCGCATTTGGGTGAGGTGATATGTTACAACAGTTTTGGATGAGGTGAACTAAACTTTCAACACAAGACAGAACACGAAACAATGGGTATAAATAGGGTAAATTAAAGGGACGAATAGAAGTAACTGCAAAGGGCCTATTGGCCCATATTTCCTGATGCTTCTATATTGGTGCGGAGTCTTGAAGTGGGTAGAATATAGTTGTGCATTTATTGGCTGTTGATTGCTGGTGTTGGCTTCTTGATGTGTAGTGCCTCGCAGATGTCAAGCCGTCTACTATCGCTGTATCTATCAAGGATTTCTTTGATGTTTATTAAGATTTCTCTGGTGATGGTCTAGTTGTTGGAAGAGATTATATGTTCCTTAATGGAGCCCTGTTTCTTATGCATCGTTAATCGCCTAGAAAGAGATGTTGTTGTCTTGCCTATATACTGAGTTCTTTGAGGCTTACAGTCCCCAAGCAGGCATTTGAAGGCATAGACGACGTTGGTCTCTTTTAAAGCGTTCTGCTTTGTGTCTGGAGAGTTTCTCATGAGTAGATTGGCCGTTTTTTTGGTTTTATAGTAAATCGTCAATTGTATTTTCTGATTTTTGTCTGTAGGGATAACGTTTCTATCAACAATATCTTTCAGGACCCTTTCCTCCGTTTTATGAGCTGTGGAAAAGAAGTTCCTGTAAAATAGTCTAAAAGGTGGTAAGGTGTTGTGTTAGTTGTCACTTCAGAGGTTGCATGGTGTTTCACCTTCCTTCTTATTATGTCTTCATCGAAACCATTGGAGAAGCCGTTGTTTAGTAGAACCTGCCTTACCCTACAGAGTTCTTCATCGACTTGCTTCCATCCTGAGCTGTGGCTGAGAGCACGGTCGACATTAGCGTTAACAACACTCTTGTACCTGTCTGGGCTGTCACTGTTGGCATTGAGGCACATTCCTATGTTTGTTTCCTTAGTGTAGACTGCAGTGTTGAAGCCTCCGCTCCTTTCCATGACCGTTACATCTAGAAAGGGCAGCTTCCCATCCTTCTCCATCTCGTAAGTGAAACACACACAGAATTCCGCTCAAATGCCTCTTTCAGCTCCTGCAGATGTCTGACATCAGGTACCTGTGTAAAAATGTCGTCAACATACCTGCAGTATATGGCCGGTTTCAAGTTCATGTCGACTAAGACCTTCTGTTCGATGGTACCCATGTAGAATTTCGCAAACAGGACACCTAGGGGAGAACCCATGGCGACCCGATCTACTTGCTTATACATGTGCCCATCCGAGCTCAAGAAGGGTGCCTCTTTAATACAAGCTTGGAGTAGTTTCCTTAGAATGTTTTCTGGTATGTCAAGAGGTGTACAGGCCGGATCACGATACATTCTGTCACGATACACACACACTCAGTTGTGTGTGTGTGTGTAAACTAAAGTCCTTGAAATGTAATAAGTTATTACGAAACGCGTTCAAGGGTCGCGTCAGACTAGAAATAAAAATGAATTTCAATTACCATCGACAGTGAAAAGAAACATAAGAGATATTGAGAAAATTCGTGTAAACAAGTAACTGATGCACCATGATTAATTCTTGTTTCCTCTGCTTGTTCCTGTCAACGGGCACTAGCTGTAAAGCCGGAATCCTAATATATGACAGCTATATCAGAGAAAACACTGTATTTTATTAGATAAGGACCAAGGCCCAATTAACTGTGTTAAGTCGATCGTTCGTGTTCTAACCGGAAATAATCCTATCTAACATAACATTACTGGCCAATAATGACTTAGATTAGATTTCGGAAAGACACTTCCTTTGTGGTTGTTGACAGCGTGTTGATGATGGTAGAGCACTAATTTGATCTCCATAACACTTCGTCCAAGAGAATTATATTAGCGGAATTTGCTCCAATGACTCTGGTCTTAACAATGGCTGACCTTCAGCCACCACTGACGCTCCTGGCTCACTTTGTCCTGATGTCAGTAAGTGATAGAAGGGTCACATTTACTCTATTTTGATACTGATAATTAAGTTAATTCAAATGAGATGTTTTATGATATTAAAAGTCCAAAGACTAATGTATTTAAGAATAATTCCCAACAGAATAGCTGATGAATTTATAGTACTATGTAACAATGATATCCCGTTTTCTATTGACGGAAAATTCCACTACAAGCTACATTTTCTATGTGTTAACTTGTGTATACAACAGCAACAATATTATTTGCATCTTGCATGTAATATTATTAAATGGTGTCAGGTTTTCCGACAAGGACTACAACTACCATCAGGACTAAGACCACAACCAGGACTAAGACCACAACCAGGACTAAGACCACCACCAGGACTAAGACCACCACCAGGACTAAGACCACCACCAGGACTAAGACCACCACCAGGACTAAGACCACCACCAGGACTAAGACCACAACCAGGACTAAGACCACCACAGGACTAAGACCACCACCAGGACTAAGACCACCACAGGACTAAGACCACCACCAGGACTAAGACCACCACAGGACTAAGACCACCACCAGGACTAAGACCACCACAGGACTAAGACCACCACCAGGACTAAGACCACCACCAGGACTAAGACCACCACCAGGACTAAGACCACCACCAGGACTAAGACCACCACCAGGACTAAGACCACCACCAGGACTAAGACCACCACAGGACTAAGACCACCACCAGGACTAAGACCACCACAGGACTAAGACCACCACCAGGACTAAGACCACCACCAGGACTAAGACCACAACCAGGACTAAGACCACCACCAGGACTAAGACCACCACAGGACTAAGACCACCACCAGGACTAAGACCACCACCAGGACTAAGACCACCACCAGGACTAAGACCACCACCAGGACTAAGACCACCACCAGGACTACAACCACCACCAGGACTACAACCACCACCAGGACTAAGACCACCACCAGGACTACAACCACCACCAGGACTACAACCTCTACCAGGACTACAACCACCACCAGGACTACAACCACCACCAGGACCACAACCACCACCAGGACTACAACCACCACCAGGACTACAACCTCTACCAGGAATAGACAACCACCAGGACTACAACCACCACCAGGACTACAACCACCACCAGGACTAAGACCACCACCAGGACTACAACCACCACCAGGACTACAACCACCACCAGGACTACAACCACCACCAGGACTACAACCACCACCAGGACTAAGACCACCACCAGGACTACAACCACCACCAGGACTACAACCACCACCAGGACCACAACCACCACCAGGACTAAAACCACCACCAGGACTACAACCACCACCAGGACTACAACCTCTACCAGGAATAGACCACCACCAGGACTACAACCACCACCAGGACTACAACCACCACCAGGACTACAACCACCACCAGGACTACAACCTCTACCAGGACTACAACCACCACCAGGACTACAACCACCACCAGGACTACAACTACCACCAGGACCACAACCACCACCAAGACTACAACCACCACCAAGACTACAACCACCACCAGGACTACGACCACCACCAAGACCACAACCACCACCAGGCCTACAACCATCACCAGGACTACAATCACCACCAGGACTACAACCAACACCAGGGCTACAACCACTACCAGGGCTACAACCACCACCAGGACCACAACCACCACCAGGACTACAACCACCACCAGGGTTAAGACCTCCACCAGGAATAAGACCACCACCACCAGGACTACAACCACCACCAGGACTACAACCATCACTAGGACTACAACCACCACCAGGGCTACAACCACCACCATGACTACGAGCACCACCAGGACTACAACCATCACTAGGACTACAACCACCACCAGGGCTACAACCAACACCATGACTACGACCACCACCAGGACTACAACCACCACCAGGACTACAACAACCACCAGGACTAAAACCACCACCAGGACTACAACCACCACCAGGACTACAACCACCACCAGGACTACAACCACCACCAGGACTACAACCACCACCAGGACTACAACTACCACCAGGACCACAACCACAACCAAGACTACAACCACCACCAAGACTACAACCACCACCAGGACTACGACCACCACCAAGACCACAACCACCACCAGGCCTACAACCATCACCAGGACTACAACCACCACCAGGACTACAACCACCACCAGGACCACAACCACCACCAGGACTACAACCACCACCAGGGTTAAGACCTCCACCAGGAATAAGACCACCACCACCAGGACTACAACCACCACCAGGACTACAACCATCACTAGGACTACAACCACCACCAGGGCTACAACCAACACCATGACTACGACCACCACCAGGACTACAACCACCACCAGGACTACAACAACCACCAGGACTACAACCACCAGAGTTAAGACCTCCACCAGGAATAAGACCACCACCACCAGGACTACAACCACCACCAGGACTACAACCACCACCAGGACTACAACCACCACCAGGACTACAACCACTACCAGGACTACAACCACTACCAGGACTACAACCACCACCAGGACTACAACCACCACCAGGACTACAACCACCACCAGGACTACAACCACCACCAGGACCACAACCACCACCAGGACTACAACCACCACCAGGACTACAACTACCACCAGGACTACAACCACCACCAGGACCACAACCACCACCAGGACTACAACTACCACCAGGACTACAACCACCACCAGGACTACAACCACCACCAGGACTACAACCACCACCAGGACTACAACCACTACCAGGACTACAACCACCACCAGGACCACAACCATCACCAGGACTACAACCACCACCAGGACTACAACCACCACCAGGACTACAACCACCACCAGGACTACAACCACCACCAGGACTACAACCACCACCAGGACTACAACCACCACCAGGACTACAACCACCACCAGGACTACAACCACCACCAGGACTACAACCACCACCAGAACTACAACCACCACCAGGACTACCACCACCACCAGGACTACAGCCACCACCCGGACTACAACCACCACCAGGGGAACAACCACCACCAGGGCTACAACCACCACCAGGACTACAACCACAACCAGGGTTACGACCACCACCAGAACTACAACCACCATTAGGACTACAACCATCACCAGGACAACGACCACCACTAGGACTACAACCACCACCAGGACTACAACCACCACCAGGACTACAACCACCACCAGGACTACAACCACCACCAGGACTACAGCCACCACCAGGACTACAACCACCACCAGGACTACAACCACCACCAGGACTACAACCACCACCAGGACTACAGCCACCACCCGGACTACAACCACCACCAGGGCTACAACCACCACCAGGGCTACAACCACCACCAGGACTACAACCACCACCAGGGCTACAACCACCACCAGGGCTACAACCACTACCAGGGCTACAACCACCACCAGGGCTACAACCACCACTAGGACTAAAACCACCACCAGGGCTACAACCACCACCAGGACTAAAACCACCACCAGGGCTACAACCACCACCAGGGCTACAACCACCACCAGGGCTACAACCACCACCAGGGCTACAACCACCACCAGGGCTACAACCACCACCAGGGCTACAACAACCCAGGACTACAACCACCAGGACTACAACCACCACCACGACTACGACCACCACTTGGACCACAACCACCACCAGGACTACAACCACCACCAGGACTACAACCACCACCAGGACTACAACCACCACCAGGGCTACAACCACCACCAGGACTACAACCACCACCAGGGTTACGACCACCACCAGAACTACAACCACCATTAGGACTACAACCATCACCAGGACAACGACCACCACTAGGACTACAACCACCACCAGGACTACAACCACCACCAGGACTACAACCACCACCAGGACTACAACCACCACCAGGACTACAACCACCACCAGGACTACAGCCACCACCAGGACTACAACCACCACCAGGACTACAACCACCACCAGGACTACAGCCACCACCCGGACTACAACCACCACCAGGGCTACAACCACCACCAGGGCTACAACCACCACCAGGACTACAACCACCACCAGGGCTACAACCACCACCAGGGCTACAACCACCACCAGGACTACAACCACCACCAGGACTACAACCACCACCAGGACTACAACCACCACCAGGACTACAGCCACCACCAGGACTACAACCACCACCAGGACTACAACCACCACCAGGACTACAGCCACCACCCGGACTACAACCACCACCAGGGCTACAACCACCACCAGGGCTACAACCACTACCAGGGCTACAACCACCACCAGGGCTACAACCACCACTAGGACTAAAACCACCACCAGGGCTACAACCACCACCAGGACTAAAACCACCACCAGGGCTACAACCACCACCAGGGCTACAACCACCACCAGGGCTACAACCACCACCAGGGCTACAACCACCACCAGGGCTACAACCACCACCAGGGCTACAACCACCACCAGGGCTACAACCACCACCAGGGCTACAACAACCACCAGGACTACAACCACCACCAGGACTACGACCACCACTTGGACCACAACCACCACCAGGACTACAACCACCACCAGGACTACAACCACCACCAGGACTACAACCACCACCAGGGCTACAACCACCACCAGGACTACTATTACAAACAGTTGAGAATATTTGTAAAGCCTCTTCAACATATTATATTGTTATTCGTGAATAATTTTAATCTTCAAAACAGCCGAGTTAGGTAAATAATCTTCCAGCAATCCTCAGTTACTAAGCAAATTTAATACATATATTTGTCAAATAAAATCTCTCCGTGTATGGAGAGTGTATATCCACGCGATTGTATCCTTTTTACCTACTGCCACTTGATTGTATGGGTGTGTGAGGGTACGTGATTGTAACCTTTCTATTACACTGGGGGAGTGTAAGGCGCATCAGGGAAATTAAAGTTACTTGTTACCCAAATGTAAATTTGCTGTAAAATGTTAAACCTTTTATTTTAAATATTATTTTGATCCAGTATGTGATCCCATTTTGTGAGAGTGAAGCCTTTTGCTCACTCATCCATGTGATGGGAATGGGGTCCTCATTAAACAAACTTAACTACCAGAAACTCTCACTCGTTGCGTTAGAGCCTCTTGGGAACAAGAGAACATTTATATATAAATAAATTACATATATATATATATATATATATATATATATATATATATATATATATATATATATATATATATATATATATATATATATATATATGAGAACAAGCCTGAATGGGCCCCATTAGTTATATATATATATATATATATATATATATATATATATATATATATATATATATATATATATATATATATATATATATATATATATATATATATTTATTAAATATGACGGAAAAATTAAGATTAATAATTCTAAAACAAATTTTCTCAATATTTCTTATGTTTCTTTTCACTGTCGATGGTAATTGAAAAATCAATTCTCCAAAATTCATTTTTATTTCTAGTCTGACGCGACACTTGAACGCGTTTCGTAATAACTTAGTACATTTTCAAAGAATTTAGTTTACACACACACAACTATAACCTGCAAACACTAAACAGAGTTTAAACAGCTTTCATTTTATACCTGCATTTGGGTGAGGTGATATGTTACAACAGTTTTGGATGAGGTGAAAACAAACTTTCAACACAAGACAGAACACGAAACAATGGGTATAATATTGGGTAAGTTAAAGGGAAGAATGGAAGTAACTGCAGGGGCCTATTGGCCCATATTTCTTGATGCTTCTATATTGGTGCAGAGTCTTGAAGTAGGTAGAATATAGTTGTGCATTTATTGGCTGTTGATTGCTGGTGTTGACTTCTTAATGTGTAGTGCCTCGCAGATGTCAAGCCACCTGCTATCGCTGTATCTATCGATGATTTCCGTGTTTTTTGTTAAGACTTCTCTGGTGATGGTCTGGTTGTGGGAAGAGATTATATGTTCCTTAATGGAGCCCTGTTGCTTATGCATCTTTAATCGCCTGGAAAGAGATGTTGTTGTCTTGCCTATAATAATATATAGAGCGCTCCACAGAAGCTCTCACGCAGGACTGAAACAGCTAAAATTAAATTCTAAACAAAATACATAACCACAAGTATCTTCCTAACCTGTCATCGAAGAAGAAATCATACATATGTTCAGACATAAATGTTGAGTCACATATTTGTACTCGTAGATGTACAAGGATTCACAAGACGTTAGCGTGGTATGTATCACCCATTTTGTCAGTGTCAGAGTAGTTAACAGATTGAATGCATAAGGAAGTGATGTGGAGAAGGTAGACCCTATTCTTAGTCTTAAACGTAGACATAACAGAGCCCAATAGGTTCAAGAACCTGTACTCTAGTTCATTGAAAGACTGGACCAAAGAGCCCCAGCTCAACTTTCCGCAAGCACCCTTAGGTGAGCAAATATCGTCACTTCCTTTATTTTTTGTGATATATGGGTTGGTTGTCAGATGTGTGGGTTGGTTGTCAGATGTTTGGGCTGGGTGTCAGGTATATGTGGACCGGGTGTCTAATTTCCACCCCGTAATGTGACTTACTGTCTGTTTATACATATGTAGGACACTTCAACAAGTTCCTTTACAAACCTGAATACTCCTGGCCATTTATGATAATAAACACAAACATTACTTTGAATACATCGAAGAAACTTGTAAAAGTTCATAGTTAAACGTCTTAAAATAACAAAGATATATTATGATTGCTGAAGATTTTTTAACTAGTTCAGAAGAGTTTAAATTTCTGAAGAATTCTCTCATTTTTTATATTCATGTAATTATATATGGCGGGTATGCATACGAACTGAGCGAACGGTTTTGGAACAATAGACTCTATTGAAGCTGCTGTTCAATTTATTCTCATAAAAAATAAACGACCATTAGCTAAGTTAAGTTATTGACCACATATTAACAAACATAATTCACTGCTCCAGGATATTAACCCACTTCACAACCCAAGTTAAGAAGTCACCATAAAAATTATGTTGTCTTAAAATAACTTCCGCTAGTTAAATGAATAAAACATCAAACTAATTACTATTTTTCTTACACATAAAGATGGGATTATATATTTTTGTTT
>NW_025575008.1:0-129694 GCF_020424385.1 Procambarus clarkii | reverse complement strand
TATACGCCGCGCGGAGCGTCTGCAGAAAGATGAAGGGACATAAGACAGTACCCTTCCCCAGTGGACGAGAGTTATGACCGCGCGCCCAAGATGAAACAGGTGTTGATAACTTAGTATAAACAAACTCCCAGATCGTCGCCTGAGAAACACATGTACACATATGTGCACACAAGAGGCGGTCAGGTGTACATACAACCTTATCGACACTGAAATTCCTTACACTTATGAAAAAATCAGAGTAAAATAATGAAAATAAAAAGATATAATATACTTAACTATGAATTCCCTTAACTAATTGTAAAACTACTCTCGTGGTGATTAACTCTACGATTGTTCCTCGGTAAGCTACGCCTGCTAACTACGTCTGACCCGCCCTTGGGGAAAAACATCCAACACTAGCAGCCGTCCTTCCTAAGACACAATTCACGACCAGAATGTTTGAGGTCAGTCTCGCTGCCAACATGACCCCCTCTATGATGATAACTCAGCTACACTCTAGGTGACGGAGCACCGTCTGCGGCCTTATCGTTAAGATCTAGAACTCGAGGCAACTCCATGTACCTCAGAAATATATCAGTAAGCGTCCTTCACTGACAATTTCCCAGACAACCTGCCGAACAGATTGCTGTACAACCTATAACAGGGTTGTACACCCCTGGAAGCTATGCAGAGAAACGAGAACTAATTTCTGTCCATAGATTTCAGAGCGGAGCGCATACCCCAAACTTTTCATCTAGTTTCCCGTATATCGCACTAATCATAACACTTAAAATACGTGTGGCCCCGAGCAACGAAATCGCGAGCCCGCCTAAACTAACAAACAACCACGTGGCCAACTGAGCAGCCGCCGGCGCGCAGGACTCCAACAAAGTGTGAACACACCCACAATTTATATCCCACCGCTGCCACCATTGTAACACCGCTCTATTGTAACACCACCCTAATGAACACTAAACTATCCTGAGTAACACTTCCTCATCGGTTGCACTTGATAACACTGTTATGAGCTGACATATGATGGTTACACCGGAACCAAAGGTACACTGCCAATAAGGAAATGCTAACACAGAGATTAAATACGCTGCCACCATCTGCCTTTGACCATTGAAACTATATCAAGCAACGAGGCAAGAAACATTGCTTGACTTGGAGAGTACTTTCTATGACTGTCATTAATTTTGAAAACGGTTGTCAGCCACCATATCCAAAAGGCTAAGAGGATTCAACAATTGACACAGACGGGAAATTTAACGAGTTTATTGATACCAAAATTATGTCAATCACTACTTATACATGCTACACTAACACTGGCAAAAAGTTAAGAAATTTGGACATGGAACAAAAACTCAGAGATCACACACATTACCTTAAGCTATCTCTCCCCCGGGCTGAGATGTTCTTCACAGCCCCGCTTTCGATCCCGGTGTACCGCCCTCTGCCTCTCCTATGTTCCTACAGGCCCTCTATATACAACCCCCCACGGGGGGGAGGGGGAGATCTGCTGTTGCTACCCACCAAAAGTGTACAAACACTCAAGAAATATTTCAATAAGCTTGTTTGACATTTACCATACACTCTTCAAGAGAGGAGTTATTAACTACGTGTGTGGCTGACCTCTGACCTGGCCAAAAGGGGGAGATCCAGGGATGTTTACACATAAGAATCTGGAGTCTAATTTCCTTGCATGAAATATTACATACTTGAAACTATGCTGACTAAGACTAACCCAGGAATTTTTAATCAATATACAAGATAAACCGGAGGTCATCTGGGCTGACCTCTTGGAGAAGGCTTCCCTGGGTGTGAACTCTAAGGGGGGGGGAGGTCCTGGGTGTTACAGTGTGGGGCAGTGGTGGAGAGTGGTGTGTGGCAGTGGTGGAGAGTGGTGTGTGACAGTGGTGGAGAGTGGTGAGTGACAGTGGTGGAGAGTGGTGAGTGACAGTGATGGAGAGTAGTGAGTGACAGTGGTGGAGAGTGGTGAGGGGCAGTGGTGGAGAGTGGTGAGGGGCAGTGGTGGAGAGTGCTGTGTGAGTTGTGGAGAGGGATGAGGGGCAGTGGTGGAGAGTGGTGAGCGACAGTGGTGGAGAGTGGTGTGTGACAGTGGTGGAGAGTGGTGAGTGAGTGGTGGAGAGTGATGAGTGGCAGTGGTGGAGAGTGGTGTGTGAGTGGTGGTGAGTGGTGTGTGGCAGTGGTGGAGAGTGGTGAGTGGCAGTGGTGGAGAGTGGTGTGTGAGTGGTGGAGAGTGGTGAGTGGCAGTGGTGGAGAGTGGTGTGTGAGTGGTGGAGAGTGGTGTGTGGCAGTGGTGGAGAGTGGTGAGTGGCAGTGGTGGAGAGTGGTGTGTGACAGTGGTGGAGAGTGGTGAGTGGCAGTGGTGGAGAGTGGTGAGTGGCAGTGGTGGAGAGTGGTGTGTGGCAGTGGTGGAGAGTGGTGAGTGGCAGTGGTGGAGAGTGGTGAGTGGCAGTGGTGGAGAGTGGTGAGTGGCAGTGATGGAGAGTGGTGTGTGAGTGGTGGAGAGTGGTGAGTGGCAGTGGTGGAGAGTGGTGTGTGGCAGTGGTGGAGAGTGGTGAGTGGCAGTGGTGGAGAGTGGTGTGTGGCAGTGGTGGAGAGGGGTGTGTGAGTGGTGGAGAGTGGTGAGTGACAGTGGTGGAGAGTGGTGTGTGAGTGGTGGAGAGTGGTGAGTGGCAGTGGTGGAGAGTGGTGTGTGGCAGTGGTGGAAAGTGGTGAGTGGCAGTGGTGGAGAGTGGTGAGTGGCAGTGAATTAGAGTGGTGTGTGAGTGGTGGAGAGTGGTGTGTGAGTGGTGGAGAATGATGAGTGGCAGTGGTGGAGAGTGGTATGAGGCAGTGATGGAGAGTGGTGTGTGGCAGTGAATTAGAGTGGTGTGTGAGTGGTGGAGAGTGGTGAGTGGCAGTGGTGGAGAGTGGTGTGTGGCAGTGGTGGAGAGTTGTGATTGGCAGTGGTGGAGAGTGGCGAGTGGCAGTAGTGGAGAGTGGTGTGTGACAGTTGTGGAGAGTGGTGAGTGGCAGTGGTGGAGAGTGGTGTGTGAGTGGTGAGTGGCAGTGGTGGAGAGTGGTGTGTGGCAGTGGTGGAGAGTGGTGTGTGACAGTGGTGGAGAGTGGTGTGTGACAGTTGTGGAGAGTGGTGTGTGACAGTGATGGAGAGTGGTGTGTGGCAGTGGTGGAGAGTGGTGTGTAACAGTGGTGGAGAGTGGTGTGTGGCAGAGGTGGAGAGTGGTTTGTGTGGCAGTGGAGGAGAGTGGTGTGTGACAGTGGTGGACAGTGGTGTGTGACAGTTGTGGAGAGTGGTGTGTGACAGTGATGGAGAGTGGTGTGTGGCTGTGGTGGAGAGTGGTGTGTGACAGTGATGGAGAGTGGTGTGGGGCAGTGGTGGAGAATGGTGTGTGGCAGTAGTGGAGAGTGGTGTGTGTCAGTGGTGGAGAGTGGTGTGTGGCAGTGGTGGAGAGTGGTGAGTGGCAGTTGTGTAGAGTGGTGTGTGGCAGTGGTGGAGAGTGGTGTGTGACAGTGGTGGAGAGTGGTGTGTGGCAGTGGTGGAGAGTGGTGAGTGGCAGTTGTGTAGAGTGGTGTGTGGCAGTGGTGGAGAGTGGTGTGTGACAGTGGTGGAGAGTGGTGAGTGGCAGTTGTGTAGAGTGGTGTGTGACAGTGGTGGAGAGTGGTGTGTGACAGTGGTGGAGAGTGGTGTGTGGCAGTGGTGGAGAGTGGTGTGTGGCAGTGGTGGAGAGTGGTGTGTGGCAGTGGTGGAGAGTGGTGTGTGACAGTGGTGGAGAGTGGTGTGTGACAGTGGTGGAGAGTGGTGTGTGACAGTGGTGGAGAGTGGTGAGTGGCAGTTGTGTAGAGTGGTGTGTAACAGTGGTGGAGAGTGGTGTATGGCAGTGGTGGAGAGTGGTGAGTGACAGTGGTGGAGAGTGGTGTGTGACAGTGGTGGAGAGTGGTGAGTGGCAGTGGTGGAGAGTGGTGTTTGACAGTGGTGGAGAGTGGTGTGTGACAGTGGTGGAGAGTGGTGTGTGGCAGTGGTGGAGAGTGGTGTATGACAGTGGTGGAGAGTGGTGTGTGACAGTGGTGGAGAGTGGTGAGTGGCAGTTGTGTAGAGTGGTGTGTGGCAGTTGTGTAGAGTGGTGTGTGACAGTGGTGGAGAGTGGTGTGTGTCAGTGGTGGAGAGTGGTGTGTGACAGTGGTGGAGAGTGGTGTGTGACAGTGGTGGAGAGTGGTGTGTGACAGTGGTGGAGAGTGGTGTGTGTCAGTGGTGGAGAGTGGTGTGTGTCAGTGGTGGAGAGTGGTGTGTGACAGTGGTGGAGAGTGGTGTGTGTCAGTGGTGGAGAGTGGTGTGTGACAGTGGTGGAGAGTGGTGTGTGACAGTGGTGGGGAGTGGTGTGTGGCAGTGGTGGAGAGTGGTGTGTGACAGTGGTGGAGAGTGGTGTGTGGCAGTGGTGGAGAGTGGTGTGTGACAGTGGTGGAGAGTGGTGTGTGACAGTGGTGGAGAGTGGTGTGTGGCAGTGGTGGAGAGTAGTAGTGATACTACCCTTCTCCTCCTGCTCCTCCTCTGCACCACTACCCTCCTCCTCCTCTGCACTACTACCCTCCTCCTCCTCTGCACCACTACCCTCCTCTTCCTCTGCACCCCTACCCTCCTCCTCCTCCGCACCACTACCCTCTTCCTCTGCACCACTACCCTCCTCCTCCTCTGCGCCACTACCTTCCTCTACCTCTGCACAACAACCCTCCTCCTCCTCTGCACCACTACCCTCCTCCTCTGCACTATTACCCTCCTCCTACTCTGCACCACTACCCTCCTCCTCTGCACCACTACCCTCCTCCTCCTCTTCACCACTACCCTCCTCCTCCTCTGCACCACTACCCTCCTCCTCCTCTGCACCACTACCCTCCTCTTCCTCTTCACCACTACCCTCCACCTCTGCACCACTACCCTCCTCCTCCTCTGCACCACTACCCTCCTTTTCTGCATCACTACTCTCCTCCTCCTCTGCACCACTACCCTCCTCTTCCTCTGCACCACTACCCTCCTCCTCTGCACCACTACCCTCTTCCTCTGCACCACTACCCTCCTCCTCTGCACCACTACCCTCCTCCTCTGCACCACTACCCTCCTCCTCCTCTGCACCACTACCCTCCTCCTCCTCTGCACCACTACCCTCCTCCTCCTCTGCACCACTACTCTCTTCTGCACCACTACTCTCTTCTGCACCACTACCCTCCTTCTCCTCCTCTGCACCACTACCCTCCTACTCTGCACCACTACCCTCCTCTTCTGCACCACTACCCTCCTCCTCCTCTGCACCACAACCCTCCTTCTCCTCTGCACCACTACCCTCCTCCTCCTCTGCACCACTACCCTTCTCCTCTGCACCACTACCCTCCTGCTCCTCTGCACCACTACCCTCCTCCTCCTCTGCACCAATACCCTCCTCCTCTGCACCACTACCCTCCTCCTCTGCACCACTACCCTTCTCCACCTCTGAACTACTACCCTCCTCCTACTCGGCATCACTACCCTCTTTCTCCTCTGCACCACTACCCTCCTCCTCTGCCCCAGTACCCTCCTCCTCTGCATCACTACCCTCCTCCTCCTGTGCACTACTACTCTCCTCCTCTGCACCACTACCTTCTTCCTCCTCTGCACCACTACCCTCCTCCTCCTCTGCACCACTACCCTCCTCCTCTGCACCACTACCCTCCTTCTCCCCTGCACCAGTACCCTCCTCCTCTGCATCACTACCCTCCTCCTCTGCACCACTACCCTCCTCCTCCTCTGCACCACTACCCTCCTCCTCCTCTGCACCACTACCCTCCTCCTCCTCTGCACCACTACCCTCCTCCTCTGCACCACTACCCTCCTCCTCCTCTGCACCACTACCCTCCTCCTCTGCACCACTACCCTCCTCCTCTGCACCACTACCCTCCTCTTCTGTACCACTACCCTCCTCCTCCTCTGCACCACAACCTTCCTCCTCCTCTGCACCACTACCCTCCTCCTCCTCTGCACCACTACCCTTCTCCTCTGCACCACTACCCTCCTGCTCCTCTGCACCACTACCTTCCTCCTCCTCTGCACCACTACCCTCCTCCTCCTCTGCACCACTACCCTCCTCCTCCTCTGCACCACTACCCTCCTCCTCCTCTGCACCACTACTCTCTTCTGCACCACTACCCTCTTTCTCCTCCTCTGCACCACTACTCTCCTCCTCTGCACCACTACCCTCCTCCTCCTCTGCACCACTACCCTCCTCCTCTGCAAGTCTACAATTCTCCTCGTTAAGAGATGGGTGTGAGGTGTAGCCAGGTGTGGGCTTCAGTTTTTACTTTTATCTACAGGTGTGTGTGGTGAGGGTAGCCAGGTATGGGCTTCAATGTTCCCTCTTATCTACAGGTGTAGGTGGGGAGAGTTGCCAGGTGTGGGCTTCAATGTTCCCTCTCATCTACAGGTGTGGGTGGGGAGAGACTCCTGCGAGGACTTCACCGGAGGGGCGTCACTGGCCGTAGCCTTTGGATTATTATCCAGGACAGTGTGGAGAACAAGAAGTACCTCGAAGAGCTCGGTGCGTCGCTTAACAATTTTAATTATGTTTCTATGTTTTAGATTTGTTTTGATATCGTAGATTGTTGAGACCAGCCTCACGAGACCAATAAAGTACAAGGACACATCTACGAGGAGCTGGTTGTTGAGACCAGCCTCACGAGACCAATAAAGTACAAGGACACATCTACGAGGAGCTGGTTGTTGAGACCAGCCTCACGAGACCAATGTAGATATACATTACATCTAAATGATTATGATGTACATCTCTCAATGAGATGAGTACATCTCATCAAGTACTAAATGTACATGTGTAGATGTCCAGTAATCTACAGATGTACTGTGTAGATGTACAGTAATCTACAGATGTACTGTGTAGATGTAGAGTAATCTACAGATGTACACGTTTAGATGTACAATAATCTACAGATGTACATGTGTAGATGTACAGTAATCTACAGATGTACATGTGTAGATGTGCAGTAATCTACAGATGTACATGTGTAGATGTACAATAATCTACAGATGTACATGTGTAGATGTACAGTAATCTACAGATGTGCATGTGTAGATGTACAGTAATCTACAGATGTACATGTGTAGATGTACAATAATCTACAGATGTACATGTGTAGATGTACAATAATCTACAGATGTACATGTGTAGATGTACAGTAATCCACAGATGTACATGTGTAGATGTACAATAATCTACAGATGTACATGTGTAGATGTACAGTAATCTACAGATGTACATGTGTAGATGTACAATAATCTACAGATGTACATGCGTAGATGTACAGTAATCTACAGATGTACATGTGTAGATGTACAATAATCTACAGATGTACATGTGTAGATGTACAGTAATCTACAGATGTGCATGTGTAGATGTACAGTAATCTACAGATGTACATGTGTAGATGTACAATAATCTACAGATGTACATGTGTAGATGTACAATAATCTACAGATGTACATGTGTAGATGTACAGTAATCTACAGATGTACATGTGTAGATGTACAATAATCTACAGATGTACATGTGTAGATGTACAGTAATCTACAGATGTACATGTGTAGATGTACAGTAATCTACAGATGTACATGTGTAGATGTACAGTAATCTACAGATGTACATAACATTGAGACCAATGTCCTCCTACATACGAGGACCTCGCTGGAACTCTTACCACTGACGGGTTTATCAAAGTTTTATCACAAGTTGGGTTTAGTAAGACATACAACAAGACCATGTGTATGTTTGTGGTTTGTATAAGTTTTTGTGTGTTGGTTGTATGATAAATATATCCAAAGGTTACTTGATCAACCGGGCTGTGACTTTAGGCTGTGAGCAGACGTGTCTAACAGCCTGGATGATCAGACCAGCAGCCAGGAGACATGGTCGGTGACCAGACCAGGAGACATGGTCGGTGACCAGACCAGCAGCCAGGAGACATGGTCGGTGACCAGACCAGGAGACATGGTCGGTGACCAGACCAGCAGCCAGGAGACATGGTCTGTGACCAGACCAGCAGCCAGGAGACATGGTCGGTGACCAGACCAGCAGCCAGGAGACATGGTCTGTGACCAGACCAGCAGCCAGGAGACATGGTCGGTGACCAGACCAGCAGCCAGGAGACACGGTCGGAGACCAGGGGTCATGGTCCCCAGAACTACCAACTGGTAGACTACAAGTGGGTGGTATGAATGTGTATGATGGTGAGTTAAAGGATCTCTTGTGTCGACGATGGGTCACAATAACGGGGCTAAAGTATGTTGACCAGACCATTCCCAAGTCGATTGTCACAATCGACTTGAGAATGGTCCAGGACGGACCGAAACGTCGTCGTCCCTTCACCTTCTATTGTGTGGTCTGGTCTACAAATTTCTTGTGTCCATTGTAAGAATGAGTTTTTATGCTGTAGTATTAATGAACTTTGGTACGCAAGTGGTATGGATGGGTTTTGTTATATTAATGATATCTATAATTTGTTTATACTGGATATATGAACAGATATGGTATGCTGATGGCATGAATATGTTTTAGTATACTGGAGGTATGAATGAGTTTTAGTATGCTGGAGATACCTTCCTTGAGGTTGTTTCGGGGCT
Organism: Procambarus clarkii; assembly: GCF_020424385.1. Lineage (NCBI taxonomy): Eukaryota > Metazoa > Arthropoda > Malacostraca > Decapoda > Cambaridae > Procambarus > Procambarus clarkii. The sequence goes on along the minus strand of NW_025575008.1, from coordinate 121,032 downwards.
TAGCGTCCCCGCGGCCCGGCCTCTTCATTGCTGGACTGGTCAACCAGGCTACTGGACGCCGCTGCTCGCAGCCTGACATATGACTCACAGCCTCGTTGATCAGGTATCCTCTGGATACCTGATCATCCAGGTATCTCGAGTGTTCATGAGTGTTTTGTCATGAACACTGTGAGAGGTTGGCCAGTTATGCCCCTTATGTGTACTGAAATAGTATAAATATAGTGGAAGGGATAGATAAGCTGCCTTCCAGTCTGTAGTGGAAGGTATAGATAAGCAGCCTTCCAGTCTGTAGTGGAAGGTATAGACAAGCAGCCTTCCAGTCTGTAGTGGAAGGTATAGATAAGCATTTGTTTGCTGATTTTATGAATAAGTTTTGGTATGAACTTGATATATTAGCATTTTCTACACTTTATTATCAATATGACTTTATTTACTATTGTTTATTGGATCACTATTATTAGTCTTGGCTCTTTATTTGTTAAGGGATCTTAGTTATTGTAACATTTTATTAAGGATTTTAGGCATTGAGAATTTTTGTCTGACTTTTAGGCTGCCTTAACCTTATTATCCTCAAGATTAAACAGGAGCATATATACATCTTTGATATTTTAAGTTGCTTAATGTACAACTAAATACAGTAAGTTGCCTATTGCAATTTACCATAATGCATTAAGCAGCTTACTGTATATATGTTTTTTAGTATTATCAGTATTCTTTTGTAATACCCTTTTGGGCACTTACTTTATTACAGTAATTAACGTACTGTACAAGATATTTCATACAGTATGCAGCTTACTGTTCAAGTAGTTTAATACAGCAAGTGTCCTTCTGCACACTTAAATGTATAATTACTTTAGTAAAGAAACTGCAATATGTACACCTCCTTTGATACAGTAAGTAGTACTGTACTACGCTTTTTATAGTTCAGTACTGCAAGTATTAAAGTAAATACATGCATTATCTGTAATAAAGCAACATATAAGTTTAAACAATTTAAACACTTGTATTTTCACTCATTCTCTGAGGCCTATTGTTTGGAGGTATTAACTTGCTAGTGGTATATGATATGACTTTTTCAACAGAAACAGAGTAAGACAAATCCGAGTGGTAAACGTTGTCAATGGTCCTTAGGACTCTGGCCTGAGACCTGTCTTGTTTACCGTATATATAAACCATGTTGATACAACACTCAAGTGCAACATTACCATAGTTGTCAATGGTCCTCAGGACTCTGGCCTGAGACCTGTCTTGTTTACCGTATATATAAACCATGTAGATACAACACTCAAGTGCAACATTACCATAGTTGTCAATGGTCCTCAGGACTCTGGCCTGAGACCTGTCTTGTTTACCGTATATATAAACCATGTTGATACAACACTCAAGTGCAACATTACCATAGTTGTCAATGGTCCTCAGGACTCTGGCCTGAGACCTGTCTTGTTTACCGTATATATAAACCATGTAGATACAACACTCAAGTGCAACATTACCTAGTTTCCGATGATACAAAAATCTACATTGAAATAAATTAAGAAAAACATAAAATCGTTACAAGAAGACTTAGGCTTTTAAAATTTAACAAAAGATTTGCATATGCTGGTCAATATTGGCTATGCTCAGTTTAATATTACTTTGGCTTTCCTTTAAGTGACTGGAGAGGAAAGTCTCATTTTGATCATTTTCTCACTGATGATGACCTAACTGGTTACATCTGAGGGTATAAGACTCAGTGATTGTGACAACCTTTCCTGTCATTTTCCTGTCATAGACACCGTCACTATACCTCACTATCAAACTGTTGCTCCTGACAGTGAGAATGTAATGATCTGGGGCTCAGATCATTGGTTCTCCCTTCTCCCCTCTTTTCCCTCTCCTTCTCCCCTCCTTTCCTTCTCCCTCTTCCCTCCTTCCTTCTCCCCTCCCCTTGGCCGTCATTCGTCTCCTCTCCTCTTCCCCCCCCCCTTGTCGCCCATTTGTCAAGGTCAAGAGGTTGACCTGAGGGTGGGGTGGTCTTGGATACCTTGGCTTCTCCCACTCAATTCCCCACTCAGATGTTCCCCTCTCCATCCCCTCTCATCCCCTCTCTTCCCCTCTCTTCCCCTCTCACCGGCCTCTTCCCCATACGAGGCAGAGTCAAATGTCCCTACTCGCTATCTTAGAGGAGACAGGCTTGAACATAATTTATCAGTTTTGTAAACATTGCTCGCAGGTGCCTGGGCTCCATAGACGCGCCTTGTCCCCCTTCTCTTTAGCTGGGGAGAGCTGACTCAATCTTCAGGAATTCAAGTAGCTTTCCACGGCAGATCAGTGAAGGTGATTGGCCTGAGATAAGGGCCAAGTCCTTATTGGCCCTAGAGAGCCAGACCTCAGGCCTACGTGTTAAATGGTTGGCCATTGCCAAAATAATGGGTGGAGCCCTGGGGCTGTATTAGATGGTGGGAGGAGTAATCCTTCCCAGCAATAAGTTGGAAAAACTAAATTTCATCAGTGTGTCTTGGGAGTGTATTAGGAACAGGGCCGCAAGCCCGTATCCTCGGGGCTGAGGGCAGCCATCAACATCGTGGCCGTAGGTATTTAAGTGGCGGGTATTTAAGGTATAGTAGCACTTGAGTTTTGTGCCCTCAATAAATATCCATTGTGCCTCTGGGGAAATAGAATAGGTGATGTGTTCAAATTGTCTTAATTTACATGTTTCATAAAATAAATTGTATAGCTTGTCCAGTGGTATTCACTTAACTCCCCTTTGATATATTTTGCTACTTTGTCATTTTTAGGTGTTGTATTGGAAGCCCCCCCCAGGTTCTCCTAACAATTAATCGATACTAAAGTTGCCCTTGGATTCAAATTAGTAACGTACATTACACAAACTAATTTTCCAAAATTTATTTCTGAAATTCATATTACCTGGAGTCCCATGATTACTGATTCCTTGCCTTCCTGGGGGATCGATGATAGACACATTCAGGTATGGTTGGTCGGGAAGGTGGTGGCAGTGTTAATGTGTTTTGTTATTGTTTTTAACTAATAACCCTTGTCCTTGGTGTATCTTCCTCATTTAATATTCCTCTTAGATACGTGGCAGTCCAGTGAGGGGTCATGCTGGACTGTAACAGTGTTAAGCTGGGGTATTGAGTTGAAGAGAGACAGAGAATTACAACAGAGAGCGTATAGTACGATTATGAGAGATCACAAGATAACAGGATTAATACTGGGGAACATTGGGTTATTACAATAGAGGCCGCGGTTATTACGACAGGGTAAAGCGGTCATTACAACATGATCACCACATACAAAATTCTCAGGGGAATTAACAGGGTAGACAAGGATGGATTATTTAACACGGGTGGTACACGCACAAGGGGACACCACTTGCAAGCTGAGTACCCAAAGGAGTCACAAAGATATTAGAAATAACTTTTTCAGTTTCAGAGTAGTTAATAAATGGAATGCACTAGGAAGTGATGTGATGGAGACTGCCAGAACGAAAGCTAGCGCCCTCCCCCCACTCAGCCAGAACGAAAGCTAGCGCCCTCCCCCCACTCAGCCAGAACGCAAGCTAGCGCCCTCCCCCCACTCAGCCAGTACGCAAGCTAGCGCCCTCCCCCCACTCAGCCAGTACGCAAGCTAGCGCCCTCCCCCCACTCAGCCAGTACGCAAGCTAGCGCCCTCCCCCCACTCAGCCAGTACGCAAGCTAGCGCCCTCCCCCCACTCAGCCAGTACGCAAGCTAGCGCCCTCCCCCCACTCAGCCAGTACGCAAGCTAGCACCCTCCCCCCACTCAGCCAGTACGCAAGCTAGCGCCCTCCCCCCACTCAGCCAGTACGCAAGCTAGCGCCCTCCACCCACTCAGCCAGTACGCAAGCTAGCACCCTCCACCCACTCCGCCAGTACGCAAGCTAGCACCCTCCCCCCACTCAGCCAGTACGCAAGCTAGCGCCCTCCCCCCACTCAGCCAGTACGCAAGCTAGCACCCTCCACCCACTCCGCCAGTACGCAAGCTAGCACCCTCCACCCACTCCGCCAGTACGCGAGCTAGCACCCTCCCCCCACTCCGCCAGTTCGCGAGCTAGCGCCCTCCCCCACTCCGTCAGTACGCAAGCTAGCACCCTCCACCCACTCCGTCAGTATGCAAGCTAGCGCCCTCCCCCCACTCCGTCAGTACGCAAGCTAGCGCCCTCCACCCACTCCGTCAGTATGCAAGCTAGCGCCCTCCACCCACTCCGTCAGTACGCAAGCTAGCGCCCTCCACCCACTCCGTCAGTATGCAAGCTAGCGCCCTCCACCCACTCCGTCAGTACGCAAGCTAGCGCTCTCCACCCACTCCGTCAGTACGCGAGCTAGCACCCTCCACCCACTTCGCCAGTACGTGAGCTAGCACCCTCCACCCACTTCGCCAGTTCGCGAGCTAGCGCTCTCCACCCACTCCGTCAGTACGCAAGCTAGCGCTCTCCACCCACTCCGTCAGTACGCAAGCTAGCGCTCTCCACCCACTCCGTCAGTACGCGATCTAGCACCCTCCACCCACTCCGTCAGTACGCGAGCTAGCACCCTCCACCCACTCCGTCAGTACGCAAGCTAGCGCTCTCCACCCACTCCGTCAGTACGCGAGCTAACACCCTCCACCCACTCCGTCAGTACGCAAGCTAGCGCTCTCCACCCACTCCGTCAGTACGCGAGCTAGCACCCTCCACCCACTCCGTCAGTACGCGAGCTAGCACCCTCCACCCACTCCGTCAGTACGCGAGCTAGCACCCTCCACCCACTCCGTCAGTACGCGAGCTAGCACCCTCCACCCACTCCGTCAGTACGCAAGCTAGCGCTCTCCACCCACTCCGTCAGTACGCGAGCTAGCACCCTCCACCCACTCCGTCAGTACGCGAGCTAGCACCCTCCACCCACTCCGTCAGTACGCGAGCTAGCACCCTCCACCCACTCCGTCAGTACGCGAGCTAGCACCCTCCACCCACTCCGTCAGTACGCAAGCTAGCGCTCTCCACCCACTCCGTCAGTACGCGAGCTAGCACCCTCCACCCACTCCGTCAGTACGCGAGCTAGCACCCTCCACCCACTCCGTCAGTACGCGAGCTAGCACCCTCCACCCACTCCGTCAGTACGCGAGCTAGCACCCTCCACCCACTCCGTCAGTACGCGAGCTAGCACCCTCCACCCACTCCGTCAGTACGCAAGCTAGCGCCCTCCACCCACTCCGTCAGTACGCGAGCTAGCACCCTCCACCCACTCCGTCAGTACGCAAGCTAGCGCCCTCCACCCACTCCGTCAGTACGCGAGCTAGCACCCTCCACCCACTCCGTCAGTACGCAAGCTAGCGCCCTCCCTCCACTCCGCCAGCGGCACTGATGATAACTTTCCACCGCGTGAGAAACAATAGATAATTGTATGGGTGGTGACCTTGACTATGCTGGCTACAGAGAGGAACCCTAAGTTTCGTTTTGGTATTTCCGGGCTTAATAAGGTCTGTAAACCTGGCCCATCACCCTTCTGGAGAGACAGTCATTAAGGCCACAATACATGCTTACTCGCCCACCAACATGTATATTTTAGCAGTGAAGTGTGTAGGTGTGAAGTGTACTGGGAGTGTATACACAGATGGAAGTGCCATGTACCTCTTGATTCTTTATTTGTCCCACAGTCGCCAGTGTTAGTGATGTCTTAACACTTTCTATATTACACTTTCTATATACACTTTCTATATAACTATATATTCCGTTTCATAAACTTCTCATCTATGAATAAAAATATCAAAAATATTAATAATGATTAAAGCAAAGTTTTACTAAAACTGTGATGTTATGATAATAATTTTCCTGCTTTATGATGTAACTTGGACTTGGGCGGGGCGTGAGGCGACGCATGCGCAGGAGCCAGTTGTCATGACGGCCAGCCTGGCCTTGATCAACTACTCGGTAAGTTGTGCTTGAATATTCACTCCTTCAATATGTAATCTAGCTCTTATTAGCCAATATTTCTATGTTTTAACTTTACGTGAAGATGATGGATATATAAGTAACTTCATTGTGGAGAAAAACACATTATATATCATGGTTATACACCAAGTGAAGCGGTGTTGCATGCTTGAGGCTCGTCTACACCAAGTGATGTGGTGTTGCATGCTTGAGGCTCATCTACACCAAGTGATGTGGTGTTGCATGCTTGAGACTCGTCTACACCAAGTGATGTGGTGTTGCATGCTTGAGACTCGTCTACACCAAGTCTTGTGGTGTTGCATGCTTGAGACTCGTCTACACCAAGTCTTGTGGTGTTGCATGCTTGAGGCTCGTCTACACCAAGTCTTGTGGTGTTGCATGCTTGAGGCTCGTCTACACCAAGTCTTGTGGTGTTGCATGCTTGAGGCTCGTCTACACCAAGTCATGTGGTGTTGCATGCTTGAGACTCGTCTACACCAAGTGATGTGGTGTTGCATGCTTGAGACTCGTCTACACCAAGTGATGTGGTGTTGCATGCTTGAGACTCGTCTACACCAAGTGATGTGGTGTTGCATGCTTGAGACTCGTCTACACCAAGTGATGTGGTGTTGCATGCTTGAGGCTCGTCTATACCAAGTCATGTGGTGTTGCATGCTTGAGGCTCGTCTACACCAAGTCTTGTGGTGTTGCATGCTTGAGGCTCGTCTACACCAAGTCATGTGGTGTTGCATGCTTGAGGCTCGTCTACAACCAGCGCGTCTTGAGATGTTGTCACATGTTAAGGTTTTCCTAACCAATACCATTTGAACTTTGGTAACCTTCCTAACCGTATTGAGGCCGATGCTCATGTTAATTTCGAGAAAACAATGTTGCAATGCTGATAATGTCAATAACGCCCCTGAATTCTGATGTTTCCAAGAGCTTCAACATTGCAGCGCACTAAAAGTGACGACAGATTGGTGGTTCCGGCCCGTTAACCGTGCCTAGAACCGCTGATAACTAGTACCGGTTATTCTCGGAATCTCTGTATGTATATTTCCTTGTAGTTGTCTATGTTGTGTGAGCTGCTACACTTCCCAAGTTGCACTAATATATACTTTTTAGAGACCAAAACCGCTATTCGCTTTGTTGTAAAGTTTTATGAGAGGTAAGGTAAGGTAATTATCAAAAGAAGGCACCGAACCAGGAAGGCTATGCAGCACCATCAAAGTGCAAAATAATCAGAGGGCGCTAAATATCACCAAGAATGCCAATACGAGAACAAAAACGCATAAGGCGAACGATATTAAAAGTATCCGATTCACCTAGAATTCTATCGAGGGACAAGTGACCGCAAGGGACGGTCGGAAAGCAAGACGCACGCTCGTCCTGGAAGTCAGGACATTCAACAAGGATATGCACAACTGTAAGAGGGACAACGCAATTCGGACAATAAGGAGCAGGGCGGCGCTCCATTAAGTGACTGTGGGTTAAGCGAGTATAACCAACCCGCAGCCGTGCCAAAGCAGTTTCACGCCGCCGGTTACTGTGGCAGGAGGAAGGCCACGGGGACACACTACGTTTGAGAGTACGCAGCTTGTTACCAACCACAGAGGACCAACAACCCTGCCAACGGGCAAGAATGGAAGAATGAATAACAGGATAAAAGTCGGAATAAGGAATACCTTTACGGGAGATGGGACAAGAACGGATAGCTTCCTTAGCGGCAGCATCCGCACGCTCATTGAAAGAAACACCAATATGGCTGGGAACCCAGCAAAACTCTACGGAATTAAATTTACTAGAAATAAGAAACAGCCAATGTTGAATCTCGATGACCACTGGATGGACAGGATTAAAGGACCCTAGAGCCATGAGGGCACTACGAGAGTCAACTACAACCACAAAGGAGGAATGAGAATGAGAAAGCAAGAGACGAAGAGCATAGAGAATAGCATAAAGTTCTGCCGTAAAGACGCTAGCCTCCGAAGGGAGGCGACACATATAAGTACGGTCAGGAAAAACAACAGAGTAGCCCACACCGTCCGCAGACTTAGACCCATCGGTGAAGATGGAAATAGAGTGGGAGTGCGAAGAAAAGTGCTCAAGGAAGAGGCTTTTCAGAATTGTAGGAGGGGTAAAGGCTTTAGTAATACAAGTCAAGGACGTACAAAACTTGGGAAGGGGGACTCTCCACGGAGGTAAGGAAGGAACAATACGAGGAGAAACATTAGAAATATGAACAGAAAGAGAATCCTGTAAGCGAGATAACCGGACAGAAAGTGGGAGACAATGAAGAGGAACAGGAACCACAGGAGGAGGAAAAGTCAATGCACGACAGATGCGAGAGGAAGGATGTTGGAAGGACCACCCAAGATAGCGAAGACAGTAGCGATCACGGCGGTCCTGAAGAGAGAGAAAGCCAGTGTCAACATACAAACTAAGGGCGGGAGTCGAACGAAAGGCACCAGAGCTGAGACGCAACCCAGTATGGTGCAAAGCATCAAGACGGCGAAGAGTAGAAGGAGAAGCAGAAGAGTATGCAGGGCAACCATAATCGAGTTTAGACAAGACGAGAGAGGAGTGCAAATAGAGGAGCGTGCGCCTATCCACTCCCCAAGAAGTATAGGACAAAACCTTAAAGAGGTTAAGGGCCTTAGAGCATTCAACTCGGAGGTAAGAGATATGGGCTGACCAAGACAAACGAGTGTCAAAGACTAACCCCAAAAGCTTCGCGGAATCCCTGTACACAATGGGATGACCATAAAGCGACAAAGAGGAACGAAGAACGACATGCTTCCGAGTAAAAGTCATAGCAGAAGTCTTAGACGCAGAGAACCTGAAGCCATGATCTGTGGCCCAAGACGACAAGGCATCAATCGCAAGTTGAAGCCGCCGTTGAAGGAGAGGGGAATCATCACCCCGACAGCAAAGGGTAAGATCAACATACAGAGCAGAGAAGACGCCAGAAGGAAGAGAGGAAAGAAGACCGTTGAGGGCAACTAGAAAAAGAGTAGTGCTCAGAACACTACCCTGGGGTACACCCTCATACTGCTGAAAAGGGGCAGAGAGAGCAGTACCAAGCCGTACACGAAAGGAACGACGAAAGAGGAAGCTCCAGAGGAAGAGAGGGAGGTTCCCACGAAGGCCAAAAGAATGAAGTTGAGACAGAATATGATACCGCCAGGTAGTGTCGTAAGCCTCTTCCAGGTCAAAAAGGACGGCAACAACGGAGGTCTTCGCAGCATAAGCAGTACGAATATAGACCTCCAAGTTCACCAGGACATCTGTTGTGCTGCGGCACTTGCAAAAACCAAATTGAGAAGGGAAGAGGTGGTGATAGTGTTATAAGAACCACATCAAACGAACGTTAACCATACGTTCAAAGAGCTTGCAGACACAACTCGTGAGGGCAATATTGCGGAAGTCCTTGGGGGATGACCCGAGAGACCCCGGTTTCCGAACAGGGAGGACAACAGCATCGAGCCAGTCTTCAGGGACTGACGACGACTCCCAGACCCGATTGTACAGACTCAGTAAATACTGAGACGTGCACGGAGGGAGATGGCGAAGCATTTCATAATGAATGCCATCGGAGCCCGCTGCTGTAGAACCACAAAGGGCTAGGGCAGATTGAAGTTCAGAGAGAGAGAGAAGGGATCATTATAGGGAAGGTGAAGATAAGTACAGAAATTTAAAGGACGAGATTCAAGGAGAGGCTTACGAAGGAGGAAGGATTGGGGGAGATGAGAACCAGAACTAACAGAGGAGAAATGGGAACCCAGTTCGGTCGCAACCTGCAACGGGTCCGCCACAAGAGCACCATGGAGGCGAAGGACCGGTGAGACATCGGAAACGAACTTACCCGCAATCTTGCGGATTCGCTTCCAGACCATTGGAAGAGGAGTTTCGGACGTAACGGTGGAGACATAAGACGCCCAGCAAGCACGTTTAGCCGCACGGATGGTCCTACAGGCCACCGCACTCGCCTTCCGAAACAAAAGAAAAGACTCAACCGTCTGCCGGCGGCGATGTCTCTTCCAGGCTGCACGCTTACAGCGGACAGCCCGAGCACAGTCCAAACTCCACCAGGGAGCGCACTTCCGCGTTCCCCGAGAGGAAGAGTGAGGAATAGAGTGGAGGGCAGCGTCAAAGACAGTGTCATGAAAAAGAAGGAGGGCGCGAGTGAGAGGTAAAATGGAGAGGTCGGAAATAGTAGCACGGAGAGTAAAGAGGCGCCAGTCAGCCTCGGCACACCGCCACCTAGGGAAGGAGAGAGGAGGGGCGAAAGGAGAAAAAAGTGACAAGGATAGGAAAATGGTCACTGCCATGGAGGTCATCAAGGACTCACCACCCGAAATCTAAGGAAAGGGATGACGAGCACAGAGAAAGATCGAGACAAGAAAGGGAGTGAGTTCGAGAGTCCAAATGAGTGGGCTCACCAGAATTAAGAAGGGACAGGGAAGAAGAGAGGATGAAAGGTACAAGGAGGCGACCCCGGGTGTTTGTCAGCACATCACCCCAAAGGGCATGACGACAATTGAAATCACCCAGCAGGAGCACAGGCTCCGGCAAGGAGTCTAGGAGGTGTTTAAGATCGGGAAGAGAAAGTGTGGGAGATAAATGGAACAAACAGTGTACCATCTATGCACAAAGACACAGGCGGCAGAACAGTGGAGAGGCGAGGAAAAAAGTAAGGGGACAAAGGGAACATCGGAACGAATCAAGAGAGCAGAAGAATTATGGACCGGAAGGGAGAGAAAAGAATAGCCACGGAAGCGACCAGGACGAGAACCAAGCATCGGCTCCTGGAGACAGACACAAAGGGGCGAAAACTGTGAAATGAGAAGTTGGAGGTCAAGGAAATTGGCGTAAAATCCACGGATGTTCCACTGAAGAAAAGACATCAGCAAAAAGAGAGAGGAGAGCAACAGAGAGCAAAGAAGAAACAAAGGTGAAGAATGAACACAGCACGCTAAAAAAGCACAGTCAGGATCAGGGTCAGCGAAGTCAGTGTCAGGGGGCATGGGTAAACTGAGTAAAGAAGGAGGGCAAGAAGCGGGAGGACGGACCAGAGGTGGACGAGCATGGTCTGGAGAAGGAAGGGGGGGAGGGGGGGCAGAAAGAGGGGAGCGCACCTCAGCAAGGGCAATAACCGAGATGGAACCGTGGGCTAAAGAAACCCCCACAGTAGGAACAGGGGGCACCACCACCGAAGCGGGAGGGGAAGGAACGATAGAATCAGTGATAGGGGGTGAAGAAGAAAGCGAAGCTTTCTTACCGACAGGGGAGGAGGAAGGAGAGGAGCCAGGTTTCCGCTTCTGACTCAAAGATACAGGCGTCCCAGCAGCAACGTACTGGGCAATAGATAGTGTCTCGATAGGAGAAGAAGAGCGAGAGCGAACAACACAACCATCAAAAGAGTGATGGACGTCGGCCTGCACAGTCAGGCGGTGTGGAGAGCCAAGAGACGGAGGAGAAGGACGGGAAGGAGGACTAGAAGGAGAGGAAATAAAAGACACAGGAGACGTGACAGACTGGGTAGAAAGTCCTCACTCCAGAGGTGGGCACTATGATGACCTGACCTTCCTGGGTACTCTTCTCACCAGTACGTATATATTTTGATGCATTTCCAGAACAACCAAAGTTCCTTGAAGCTCTTCTTTGGCCTCTAGTATCATTATTATTATTGTATTAGTATACTTTGTTGCGGTGCATCTAGTGTAATTCTGGACACTGATTGCCCAACATTGCCTTTGACTAAACAAGTTATTATGAGTCCTGATTAACCCAGATCAATTTTAGCACACTGGTTTGGATTAATGCAAGCTATAATGCTTATATACTTCAAATTAACCAGACGTGCTGCTCATCTCAGCAAAATATTAATTAATCCATGCTGTATTTCTCTGATATAAGTTGCTATTTAGATGTGTGACATAGCCAGGTTTGGCCTTCACGTCTCCTGATGCTTGCAGGCGAGGGTATTGAGACACTGATTCGAGAACTTCACGAGAGGAACGTCAGCGCTGACAACCCCTGGACCATGTTCTCAGCGCCACAGGGTCAACCCGGCACCACCCAGGCCCTGGCCGCCTCGCTACGCCTCTCCGGTCTCTATGTCTTCTAGGGCCTGCAGGACCAAGTCGCAAGATGATCAAACATTTGGTTCCTGTTAAAATATCTATGAGACAGAAGGCTCTTATATATAATCACAGACTTGTTAACATTTACCATTGTTGCTATCTGTTTAGTGCAGTTGTGCTTAGGTATTTCTGATGCTGTATATTGTGAAAAATGTATTGAATAATTAGTTATAAACTCAGCATTACTTCCCAAAATCAAGAACTGGCCAACGAAGTTAATCTTTTCCTACATGAAACTAAGCTCTCTTCAGTTCAAAGTTTAAAACCTGAATTCCATTGAAACCACTAGAAAATAGGAGAGGGAAAAATAAGGGAAAAGCGCCAAGCCCTTACGACTTCATAGCACTGGGAAAGGGTCAGGATAAGGATTTCGGATGGGACGGGGGGGGGGGGGAAGGAATGTTGCCCAACCTTTTGGACGGTCGGGGATTGAACGCCGACCTGCATGAAGGGAGACCGTCGCTCTACCGTCCAGCCCAAGTGGTTGGTTAAAAAAAATTGGAGATAATATTTGCCAGCTTTTAAAACCCACTTAATACCTTGCAATTGCAACAAACTGTCTCCCAAGATGAATCAGACCAATAAAAACTCTTAGCTGCTGTCATTATTTCCTCACGAAATTTTCCCTTGAAACCAAATGAGCGGACCGTGTCAACTCGTGGTTAAGGAACTACGGGAGCAGCTGAATTACAAACTTCAAGCAAGCAGGTGAAAACAAAGCAGCACACAGAAGAGGTACCAAAGTATCTACTGAAAACATTGGGAAAATTCGTGTCCAATTACACAGTTGTTCGTGAAGATTAGACCTTATCAGAGCTTCTGGGTCTGGAAAACCCACTGTTTTCGTGAAAATCTGATTCACCAGGAATAGGCAGAATCTTTCCTTTCAACTGCGTCAAGTTTGTAAGAATTCCAATATGTTAATCAAAGATTGCTTTGTCAGAGGTGGTAAAATACCAGTGAGGAAGACCGACACTGGAAAAAATTATAAAATAACCAATGCAGCCCATCCACTGTAGATAATGCAAGTACTTGCCTGTAAAGTTGCCGCCCATTTGGATGGGTGTGGAGCAAGATTAGTAACTGGGTAACGGATTCACTATAGATATAATGACTTTCATACAGACTTGCCAGCCTCATCTTGAATCACGTGATATAAATGGGCTAGTGATATATGTATTTGTACTCACCTAGTTGTGCTTGCGGGGGTTGAGCTCTGGCTCTTTGGTCCCGCCTCTCAACCGTCAATCAAGAGGTGTACAGGTTCCTGAGCGTATTGGGCTCTATCATATCTACACTTGAAACTGTGTATGGAGTCAGCCTCCACCACATTACTTCCTAATGCATTCCATTTGTCAACCACTCTGACACTAAAAAATTTCTTTCTAATATCTCTGTGGCTCATTTGGGCACTCAGTTTTCACCTGTGTCCCTTAGTGCTTGTGCCCCTTGTGTTAAATAGCCTGCCTTTATCAACCCTGTCGATTCCCTTGAGAATCTTGAATGTGGTGATCATGTCCCCCCCTAACTCTTCTGTCTTCCAACGAAGTGAGGTTTAATTCCCGTAGTCTCTCCTCGTAGCTCATACCTCTCAGCTTGGGTACTAGTCTGGTGGCAAACCTTTGAACCTTTTCCAGTTTAGTCTTATGCTTGACTAAATATGGACTCCATACTGGAGCCACATACTCCAGGATTCGTCTGACATATGTGGTATATAATGTTCTGAAAGATTCCTTACACATGTTTATAAAGGCCGGTCTTATGTTAGCCAACCTGGCATATGCTGCTGATGTTAATTATCCTCTTGATATGAGCTTCAGGGGACAGGTCTGGCGTGATATCAACCCCCAGGTCTTTCTCTCTCTCTGACTCTTGAAGTATTTCATCTCCCAAATGATACTTTGTATCTGGTCTCCTGCTTCCTACCCCTATCTTCATTACATTATATTTGCTTGGATTAAACTCTAACAACCATTTGTTCGACCATTCCTGCAGCTTGTACAGGTCTTCTTGAAGCCTCAAGCTGTCCTCCTCTGTCTTAATCCTTCTCATAATTTTGGCGTCGTCAGCAAACATTGAGAGGAATGAGTCTGTACCCTCTGGGAGATCATTTACGTATATCAGAAACAGGATAGGTACAAGCACAGAGCCCTGTGGGACTCCACTGGTGACTTCACGCCAATCTGAGGTCTCACCCCTCACTGTAACTCTCTGCTTCCTATTGCTTAGGTATTCCCTTATCCACTGGAGCGCCCTACCAGTTACTCCTGCCTGTTTCTCCAGCTTATGTATCAACCTTTTATGGGGTACTGTGTCAAAGGCTTTCCGACAGTCCAAAAAAATGCAGTCCGCCCATCCTTCTCTTTCTTGCTTATTCTTTGTCACCTGATCTTAGAATTCTATCAAGCCTGTAAGGCAAGATTTACCCTCCCTGAACCCATGTTGATGGGTTGTCACGAAGTCTCTTCTCTCCAGATGTGTTACTAGGTTTTTTCTCACAATCTTCTTCATCACCTTGCATGGTATACAAGTTAAGGACACTGGCCTGTAGTTCAGTGCCTCTTGTCTGTCACCCATTTTGTATATTGGTACTACATTAGCAGTCTTCCATATTTCTGGTAGGTCTCCCGTTTCCAGTGACCTACTATACACTATGGAGAGTGGCAAGCAAAGTGCTCCTGCACACTTTTTCAGTATGCATTTTTTTAGGGGCCTCGTAGCCTGGTGGATAGCGCGCAGGACTCGTAATTCTGTGGCGCGGGTTCGATTCCCGCACGAGGCAGAAACAAATGGGCAAAGTTTCTTTCACCCTGAATGCCCCTGTTACCTAGCAGTAAATAGGTACCTGGGAGTTAGTCAGCTGTCACGGGCTGCTTCCTGGGGGTGGAGGCCTGGTCGAGGACCGGGCCGCGGGGACACTAAAGCCCCGAAATCATCTCAAGATAACCTCAAGATGTGTATGTGTATGTATGACATACTTTCAGTATGTCTCTTTGTGTATGTGTATGTATGTATATATATGTGTGTGTAAGTGAATACAAGTATGTATGTATTTATGTATGTATGTATGTATGTATGTATGTATGTATGTATGTATGTATGTATGTATGTATGTATATACATATATATGCACGTATAAAAGTATGTAATATTTAAAAATTGTGTAACTAGATTCAGAAGAGTGTTACTTGCTTAGCTGAATGAACAATGGGGTTCAGTTGGTGAACCCAGCATCTGCCTCTGTAACCCCACTGTGGGTTATCAGCTGGACAACCAGTAGGTGATCGACCCATAACTCTGGAATACTTTCTAACTCAAGGCTTTCTTACTCTTAACTAGAAATATAGCCGCACCACAGCTATGCTTTTTGCCATTTAAGGGGCCCGTTGTACGAGGAGTATTTTTCCAAGTATGAAAAATAGTGAAAATTTTACACAAATCTCCCGTTATTTGGCATTAGCGTCGTGAAAATTTCATCCCAATATGTTAAGAAATGGATTTTTTATACGATTTTTTTAATTAAATGCGTCCGCGATTGGCAGTAACTGGTAGTGATAATAACCATAACACCTCCTATTTACTAGCAGTTAGGGATAAGGAGCTACATGCACCTGTCTGGTTCACAAACAAGACAAGTAGTAGAAAGGTCTACAAATTGTATATGCAGCTGGTGCCACCTGGAGGACCAGATGTCACACACAATAATGAGTTATTATGCTGCATTTTATTATATATTATATAAATACATTGCCCAATGGCAATATTTCTTATGTCCCTCTGTACGAAAAGATGACAACCACTTTTTTTCTCCTCTCCTGGGCAGAAGTTGTGACTTTTATTTCTTTTTGGCCGATTTATTTACAGATTTCAAACTTTATTCTCTTTGTGTAATTAGGTTGTATTGATGAATGAGGACCAGATGAGATCCTTATCACTTATATATGGGCAATAAAGTTACTGCAATATATATGTTTCCTTAAAGAACATAAGAATGAAGGTAACTGCATAAGGCTTACTGGCCCATACGAGGCAGCTCCTATTTATATCCACCCAATCTCATTCATGTATATGTCTAACCTACTGTTAGACACTTAAGGGGCCCAGTGTCTGTTTTACAGTTATCACTAACGTATCCCTATATTCAGTTTTTTGGTGGGTTATTTTTTCTTGACATCATATCAACACATGTTGACCTACAACTTTCTTATATTCGAGTACGAGTGCCAAGAAATGTTTATTAAAACATACAAGAAAATTCATTAATTAGAACTACTCATATTCATTGTCAATATCTTCAACTTCAATTATCTCTAAAACACGAATTTCAAATTTAAGACTTTACGAAAAAATTTAGTTTCTGCCCGATTCTCACCATTTTTACCTACTATGTGCAGAGTTCTTAGTTCTAATGTTTCCATGTCATCGTTTAGTCATAAGGCCATAACTTTTGGAATTATAAATATTTTGCGTATAAATTTGGCAGACATTTGGAATGTAACACTGTAAAAGTGCCCATGGGAGGAGGAAGAGAGACATTGTAACGGGGGGTGGGGGAAATAGCTCTATCTTGTCCATTATTCCACCCCCCAGTTAACTAACGAGGCCGGGGGAAACAGCTCTCTCTAGTCCGTTATCCCGTCCCCAGTTAGCTAACTATTCTAGAGCGCCCTCCAGAGTTCCTAAGGCAACCTCTCTCGTTCAACACCTTGTAACCTAGGTATTTGACTCCCTAGGTGCTAAGACTACAAGGCGCCATAACTGGATCAGCTACCCGGAACTCTAGAGAGAACTCTAGAATACAGAATCGTTGCCACAAACGTATAAGAGAAAACGAAAGGAAAGAAATGAATAGTGAAGTAATTAGTGAGGGTTTGGGGTGAGAGGTAGATAAGTGGGAGGAGCGAGGAGGGTCACTAGTTGAAAGTGAGAGTTTAGAAAGAGAGGTGGAGGGAGAGGTGTAGATAGGTAGAAGTAGAAGAGTAGATAGTAGAAGTAGATAGTAGAAGACGAAATGCTGCCACCATCCATTCATGATCATTACATACAAGACAAGGAATGGAACTTGTCTGTATCACAATATTCACCAAAGATGTTATCAAGAGATCATTATTAGTATGGTCCCATCTTTATCATGTACTCATTCTAAACCATGAAACCAGTAACCACCGAGGCTTTCTCACCTCAACTCAAAATCTCTAGGGAACAAAATAAAGTCCATTTAAATAATAAATTCAACAATTATATTTTTCATGATAAGTATCATAACTTAAGCAATCCAATTAAAATGTTAAAGATTAATATTCAAAGTGAGTCATCCTCCAAGAATCTGAGAACACTACAATTGACTGCCCCTGATCTTCACGCAACACTTGTAAAACACGACCAAGTCACCTTACTGCTCAACTCACCAAGTGTGTGCCTATAGCTGGATAGAGAGGGGGGGGGGTCTGTAGTTGACGGAGACTCCCGCCCTGCCGGCCGACAGCCTCCCTGCTAGGGCCGTCTGCTCTGCTGGCTGGTCTCCTGTTGCTTAATTGCTCTCGAATCAGTAGTTCTCCGAGTATTTATTGGGGAACCTAGTAGCTAACTCCGCCCACAAGTAGATAGCCTCCGGCTTTCTACCAAGCCACTCCTTAAACGTCGGCAAGTTTGAAGGCTACCAGGCTCCAATTAAGAGATTAGTAGAAGCAAGGTGAAATTCGCATGATCTGACCTCAGGTCACTTGAGGTCAATAACGCTTTGAGGTGTGAGATCTCAGGCCGACAACCTGGCGCCTTTCTCAAATCCTTGTCTGTGACTCATGTACTCTATATATATTTAAATCAACTAAGCCAAACACTTTTACAGTGTTACATCTCCCCTTATCCCCGAAAATAAAGTTTTTGCAACACTGCTAAAGCAAGCTAGCTGTGTGCGACAACTTTATTAACGAAAAGAATACATCCTAGCTAAACAAATATACATCATCCTACTCTAAAAAATGAAATATATAGACAGACGTTCATTGTCTCTGGCTGGGCGACGTCACTGCTTGGTCTTGTAGATAATCCTGTACCACATTTCTTCAACACAACTGCCTCCATCGTTAACGCACAACCCTTGGCCAACCAGGAAGTCGTTACTACTTGAACTGCGCACAGGACCGTGGAATTCGGTTGTCCCAGCTGATCTGTAATTGGCCCTACGTCAGTCACCATGAGAGACGTATATTGGGGTTCTTCACAGCTATTGGGACTACAAGTTTCGAGACCTTCATATAGTTGCCAACAGTAGAAATCCCATCCTACTCTTCTTCCTCCCTGTTGCTCCAGCACGCCTCCTTCAGAGAGCTACTTCTGACAGCCACATCAAGTCCGCGCGACACAGGAAGAATCACTCAACAGAGCAACATGCTTGCAGGAGGGGCGGCCAGTTAAGGCAAACGATCCTGTCTTGCAATTACGCTCCATGCAATGATGCTGACACCAGCAAGGGACACTAGGCATCGTGTCTCACTCAGCTTGTCTTATCTTCTTCTTTCTTCTCTCTTCTTTCTTCTTCCTTCTCTCTTCCTTTTTCTCTCTTCTTTCTTCTCTCTTCTTTCTTCTCTCTTCTTTCTTCTCTCTTCCTCCTCCCATGGGTCTTTTGACAAGCGACCTGGGGTCCATTGGGGTCCGTCCGTCCTGGGGTCCATCCTGGGTAGACCGATGTTGGTGGGACAGACTGGAGTCGTTGTTGCTCCTCTTCCATCTTTACTGGGTCGTCTGGGGTCGTCTGCAGAACGACCTGGGGTCCACTGGGGGTCCGTAAGTCTTAAGGTCCACTTGGGGTCAATCCGTCTTGGGGTCCACTAGGGTCCGTCCGTCCTGGGGTCCACTGGGTAGACCAATGTTGACTGACCGAGAGGGCTGCATCTTGGGGTCCCCTAGGGTGGTGGTGGTGGTGGAGCCATGACCTCCAGGTAGTGGGCTGGTCGTGGTGGTGGTGATAAACGCCCGTGAGTATGAGTAGTAGGGTTGACACGCCACAGGGGAATTTTTTTTTCTGGGAGAAAATTCCCCTGTAGCGTGTCAGGGTTTTCAGGTGAATTTAGAAATTCCCCTGTAGCGTGTCGGGGTTTTTCAGGTTCCAATATTCCCCTGTAGCGTGTCGGGGTTTTCAGGTAAATTTTTTTTTCAGTCACAGATTTTAGAAGTAAGGATTTCTTATAAGAAAAATAATTTCCGAGACATAGAAGTTTGTTAAAGCCTTATGGGAGAAATTCAAATAACGTGTGTAGCACTTTAGGGTTTCCAGGAGAACTCTACGGACATGTTTTACATGTTTTCAACTTACAAAATCGTCTATGTAAGCCTTAGTTATTCATATAAATTTAGAAAATCACCTGTGTAAGCCATAGTTTTCATGTAAATTTAGAAAATCACCTGTGTAAGTCATCGTTTTCAGGGTTTCGTACATCACACCCCCCTCCCTCCCCCCTTACCTCGCAATCTGTCGCGTCACCTTTATTTACTTTACGGCCGGCCAGCCAGACATCGCATACAGGGTACCTCTTATCTTATCTTATCCATAATATCTGGACCGTCCCTCCTCTCTCTCTCTCTCTCCTTTCATTCAGTTCAACTATTTTCCAACATCGTATGTTTGCTCCTTTTCATTAAGCAAGTCAGTTTTACACAAATAAATCATGTTAGTAAGCATGTTCTAGCTCACGTTCCCCCCACCTTAGTCCCCTGTCGTATAATGAATACTATCATTCCAATCCCTCTAAAATTTAAAAATAATCATATTTCAAATGTAGATCAATACAGTAATTTAGTTACCAAGCTCCAGCGCTTGTCCTCCGCCTTAGCTCTCTCTCGTATCTTCGTTAGTATCAGTCCAATTTCCCTGAAATTTTCACCCTCTGTATTTCAGGCACCATAAATAAGATCAAAACAGTTACCAAGCTCCAGCGCTTGTCCTCCGCCTTAGCTCTCTCTCGTATCTTCGTTAGTATCAGTCCAATTTCCCTGAAATTTTCACCCTCTGTATTTCAGGCACCATAAATAAGATCAAAACAGTTACCAAGCTCCAGCGCTTGTCCTCCGCCTTAGCTCTCTCTCGTATCTTCGTTAGTAACAGTCCAATTTCCCTGAAATTTTTACCCTCTGTATTTCAGGCTCCGTAAATAAGATCAAAACAGTTATCGAGCTCCAGCGCTTGTCCCCCACCTTAGTTCGTTTATACAAGATCGTTAGTAACAGTCCAATTTCCCTGAAATTTTTACCCTCTGTATTTCAGACACCGTAAATAAAATCAAGTCAGTTATCGAGCTCCAGCTCTCGTCTCCGCCTTAGTTCTCCTTCATATCTTTGTAAATAACCCATCAATTTCCCTAAAATTAAAAGCAGACATACTTCAAAGTTAGTAAATAAGATCAAGTCAGTTACTGAGCTCCAGCTCTCGTCCCCCACCCTCTTCCACCCTCAAGTCTTTGTAAATAAACCATCAATTTCCCCGAAATTTTTTACCCTCTGTATTTCAGACATAGTAAATATGAAGTAAACAATTATAAAACTCTAGCTCTTGTCCTCCGTCCAAGCTCACTTTTGTAAATTCATTACTCTCAGTCCAAATCACCCAACTACATTTTCAGACATAGTAAATAAAAACCAGTTCAGTTATCAAGTTTCAACTCTTGTGCCCCAGCTTAGTTCATTTGTGCAAGTTCTTATTTTCCAACTAAATCACCTGAGATTTAAGATCACCTTATTTTCTAACGTAGTAAAATTAATCTGGACATTAGCAAAGCTCCATTTCCTCAGCCATAGATCATCAGACATAAATATATTCGATCAAGTCCGTCTCCAACCTATCTGTTTATCAGAGTAATTACTTTACCCTTTCCCTCCCTTACTTTCTCATCCCCAAAGTATCAAAACCTTCAATAATCATACTGTATTTGCATATTTTCTCTATATTCACTGTGTTCTTCGTATTCTCATCCGTGTTCACTCCATGTTCTTCAAATGTTCACAGTCCCATTCAGTTCATATTTTCACAAGTATCTCCATTTTTTATGTAATCTTTCTCTTAGTCTCATTATGTTCTCTACAAATTCTAGTCATATTTTCTATGTTTTCATATTCATCACATGTTCTCTTTACAACTTTTATACTCAATATTCATGCTAACTTCCATATTTTGTGTTCTTTGTCAATATTCATGTTCCTCTACAAGTTCATGTTCCTCACAAGATCACTTCGTTTTTCACCTTCACTTACATGTTTTCTACATTCTTTTGTCATATTCTCCATGTTCTTCACAAGTCCATTGTTCATTCTTTGTAATCCCTATTCTCCTTATCATGTTTTCATGTTCTCTGTAAGTTCATATTCCCAGCATGTTCACTGTATTCATCAACTTTTCTTACATATGTTCTTTGCCATGTTCCCCATATGTTCTCTAGGTTTTTCCCCTTACATGTTATCTAACGTTCCTTAACTAAAAAATCTTTCACCAATCAACTAAAAACATAGTCACTTTCGTCATTTCTCAACTAAACTTATTATCCAGTCAACTAAAAATAGTCAGAAATAGCCTCGTTCAACACTGTTCTTAACTAAAACAACCTTTCTCTTAGCTAAAAATTGGCAAAGGAAACTTTTTTCAGCACTTTCTTAACAGGCGCTATGTTTCATCAAGAAAAAAATTGTCAAAGGAAACTTTCCAAAACTGTTCATATCTAGCTTTATCCATCGTCAATCAACTAAAAATAATAACTTTCATCATTTCTTAACTAAACATATTCCCCATTCATCAGAAAATAACCGTGTTCATCATGTTTCATTGTCATTTCATAACTAAAATTATCTGCCAATCATCAGAAAAAGTCATGTTCATCATGTTTTGTCTTTTTCCTTAACTAAAGTATTCATCAGTCAACTAAAAATAGTTACTTCATCATGTTTCCTTGTCATTTCTTAACTAAAATATCACTTCTCTCATCTGAAAATAGTCATGTGTAGTCTCTTTCCAACACTGTTCTTAACTAAAACAGCCTTTCGCTTAGCTAAAAATTGTCAAAGGAATCTTTTCAGCACTGTTCATAACTAACTTTATCCATCGTCAAGTCAGAAAATATAGTCAAAGATATCTATCATCGTCGTTCTTAACTGACATTTATACTTTGTGGAGCACTAAAATAGTCAAATGTAACTTTTTCAGCACTTTCGTAAAATTATATGTCGTCAAGTACGAAAAAAATAGTCAAAGGTGCTCTCCGTTACACCAAAGTTACTCTTCGATAAATCAAAGACGCTCTTCAATACATCAAGGACTTACTCAAAGACACCAAAGTTACACTCTAAGACATCCTTCGAGACATCAAAGACTTCCTTAAGACTTCAATGGGACTCTTCCATTCATCAAAGACATTCTCTAAGCCCTCAAAGTTATTCTCAGCACAATCAAAAGTTATTCCGAGACAACAAAAGTTATTCTCAGAACAATCAAAAGTTAATCCAAGACAACAAAAGTCATTCTCAGAGCTATCAAAATTATTCTCGGAGTCATCAAAAGGTATTCTCTAACTCACTTTGGTCATTAAAGTTAATTTCTATGTTATAAAAGTTTGTCTCAGAGACATCTAAAGTTAATCTTAGAGTTATCAAATGTAATCTCTAACTCTCTTTTGTTCATCAAAGTTGATCTCAGAGTTAGCAAAGGTAATCTCTAACTCACTCTCGTTCATCAAAGTTGTTTCAAAGACATCAAAGTTATTCAAAGAGCTAACAAAAGTTATTCTCAGAGTCACCTTCGTTCTTCAGAGAAACTTTCCAAAACATCTTTATTCATCAAAGTTATTCTCAGAGGCATAAAAGTCATTCTCAGAGCTATCAAACTTGTTCTCAAAGTCATCAAACTTATTCACAGAGTCATCAAAGTTAATCTAAGACATCATTTTTCATCAAAGATATTCTCTCTATACCATCAATGTTTTTCTCTAAGACATAAAAGTTATTCTCAGTCATGTTATGTTATTCTCTAACTCACTTCCATTCATCAAAGACATTCTCTAACTCCTCAAAGTTAATCTCTAAGACAACAAAGTCTTTCTCAGAGCTAACAAACTTGTTCTCAAAGTCATCAAAGTTATTCTAAGACATCATCTTTCATCAAAGATATTCTCTCTAAGTCATCAAAGTTACTTTTCATTACATCAAAGACGCATTCAAATACTACCCATGTTCTCAGAAGTCATTCTCAAAGGCATCAAAGTTATTCAAAGAGCTAACAAAAGTTATTCTCAGAGTCACCTTCGTTCTTCAGAGAAACTTTCCAAAACATCTTTGTTCATCAAAGTTACTCTCAGAGTTAACAAAGGTAATCTCTAACTCACTCTCAGTCATCAAAGTTAATCCAAGAGACGTCAAAGTTAATCCAAGACATCATCTTTCATCAAAGATATTCTCTCTAAGCCATCAATGTTCTTCTTTAAGACATCAAAGTTATTCTCTATGTCATCAAAAAGTTATTCTCAGAGTCACCTTCGTTCGTCAGAGAAACTTTCAAAACATCTTTGTTCATCAAACTTGTTTTCAAAGTCATCAAAAGTTAATCTAAGACATCTTCTTTCATCAAAGTTATTTTCAGAGACATCTAAAGTTATTCTCAGAGCTATCAAACTTGTTCTCAGAGTCATCAAATGGTATTCTCGAAGTCATCAAAGTTATTTTCAGAGACATCTAAAGTTAATTTCTATGTTATAAAAGTTATTCTCAGAGACATCTAAAGTTAATCTTGGTCATCAAAGTTGTTCTCTAAACATCAATGTTGTTCTCCAAGACATCAAAGATGTTCTCAAAATCATAAAAGTTATTCCCAGAGCTATCAAAGTTAATCTCAGAGTTATCCAAAGATATTCTCATGTCCACAAAAGTTATTCCAAGAGACGTCAAAGTTGTTTCAAAGACATCAAAGTTAATCTCAGAGTTATCCAAAGACATTCTCAGAGACATCTAAAGTTATTCTCTAAGACATCAAAGTTGTTCTAAGAGTTATCAAAAGTTATTCTCAGTCATGATATGTTATTCTCTATCTCACTTCCATTCATCAAAGACATTCTCTAAGTCCTGAAAGTTATTCTCTAAGACAACAAAGTCTTTCTCAGAGCTACCAAAGATGTTCTCTAAATCATAAAAGTTATTCTCAGAGTCATCAAAGTGATCTCTAACTCACCTTCGTTCATTAGAGAAACTTTCCAATCCATATTCGTTGACCAGAGGCATTCTCAGAGTCATCAAAGCGATCTCTAATTCACCTTTGTTCTCCCAAAGTTGTTCTCTAAGACACCTTCATTCATCAAAGAAACTCTCCTTCTTCCATCATGTTATTCTTTAAGACATCTTCAGTCATAAAATTTTCTCTCCAAAATGTAACTAGTTCAGCTTTTCATACCAAACCTACATTTCTGTTAAAACATATTTTCTTAGTTGCTTTACCCTAAAACTGTTCTCTGATCTACACTGTTCAAACCTACGTAACCTATCCTCTCCACCTAATGTTACTTAGTTAACGTAACGTTCCTAAACCTAACTTTACCTATGTTACCTTACCTTACCTAACTTTACCTATCTTACCTAACTTAACCTGCATAACCTAACTTTACCTATGTTACCTTACCTTACCTATCTTACCTAACCTAACCTAACTTTACCTATGTTACCTTACCTTACCTACCTTTCCTAACTTATCCTGCTTAACCTATCTTACCTAACTTTACCTATGTTACCTTACCTTAACTACCTTTCCTAACTTAACCTGCTTAACCTATCTTACCTAACTTTACCTATCTTACCTAACTTTACCTATGTTACCCTACCTTCCCTATCTTACCTAACTTTACCTATGTTACCTTACCTTCCCTATCTTACCTAACTTTACCTATCCTAACATAACTTACCTTACCTTCCCTAACTTAACCTAACTTTACCTATCCTAACTTAACTTACCTTTCATAACCTAACTTTACCTATCCTAACATAACTTACCTTACCTTCCCTAACTTAACCTAACTTTACCTATCCTAACTTAACTTACCTAACTTATTCTGCTTAACATAACTCACCTTACCTTCCCTATCTTACCTAACTTTACCTATCCTATCCTATCCTAACCTAACTTGTCTTACCTAACTTAATCTTACTTTCCCAAACTGATGTATCCTAACTTATCTAGTCCAACTATCCATGCTCTAACTTACATAAGTATTCCTTCTTGTCTTTTGTGTTTCGTCAATCATTGTCTCATATTCATTTACTCATTTCATTAGATAATTTCTCAAATGGTCACTTATGGATTTCAAGTGCTATTTGTTATATATGGGCATTTACTCATTTCATTAGTTAATTTCTCAAATGGTCACTTATGGATTTCAAGTGCTATTCGTTATATATGGGCATTTACTCATTTCAAGGGATAATTTCTCAAATGGACGTTTTGCATTTCAAGTGTTATTTGTTTAAGATTGGGTGTTTAACCATTTCAAAGGTTTTGTTATATATGGGAACTTACTCGTTTCAAGGGCCAATTTCTCAAATGGTCATTTTTGCAGATCAAGGGTTATTTGTTAAAGTTCATCAAGTTGCTCATAAGTTGTATTTATTATGTTTGTTATCATTTATTCTTATTCCCCAACCCCTTAACCTAACCTCTTGTAATCGTAGTGTATTTGGTAGGTTCTAGCTTATGTTCTTATTCCCCAACCCCTTAACCTAACCTCTTGTAATCGTAGTGTATTTGGTAGGTTCTAGCTTATGTTCTTATTCCCCAACCCTTTAACCTAACCTTTCAAATGTAGTTTATTGTGTTTGACATATTTGTTGAATATATTATCCTTTTCCTAACCTTTCAGATGTAGTTTTGTTTCTCCTTTTTGTATATTTTTACCCAAACCTTCTTTCCTTCTTTTACTTTGATTTCACATATAAGTTCATTCTTTATCTTAGTAATAATAAAATTACAATAGTAAAGAATTAGATCTACTAAGACTTGAAATTGAGAAAAACAAGAGAGCAAGTGAGTGAGAGCATGAAAGAAGAGCAAGGAGTAAGAGAGAGGGGGCGGAAGAAAATGGGACTAAAGAAGAGAGAATGAGAGTGAGGGTGTGAGAATGGGAGCACTAAGACTTGAATTTGAGAAAAAGAAAAACTAAGTGAATGAGAGTGAGGGTGTGAGAATGGGAGCATTAAGACTTGAATTTGAGAAACAAGAGAGCAAGTGAGTGAGAGCATGAAAAGAGGAGAAAAGAGTAAGAGAGGGGGGGGGGGGAGGAAGAGCATGGGAGCACTAAGACTTGAATTTGAGAAAAAGAAAAACTAAGTGAATGAGAGTGAGGGTGAGAGAATGGAAGCATTAAGACTTGAATTTGAGAAAGAAGAGAGCATTTGAGCAAATGAGGGAGAGAGAGGGGGAGGAAAAGAGAGAATAAGGGAGAGAGATAGAAAAGGAGGGTTAGAAGGAATAGGAGAATCAAAGTAAAAGAAGGAAAGAAGGTTTGGGTAAAAATATACAAAAAGGAGAAACAAAACTACATCTGAAAGGTTAGGAAAAGGATAATATATTCAACAAATATGTCAAACACAATAAACTACATTTGAAAGGTTAGGTTAAAGGGTTGGGGAATAAGAACATAAGCTAGAACCTACCAAATACACTACGATTACAAGAGGTTAGGTTAAGGGGTTGGGGAATAAGAACATAAGCTAGAACCTACCAAATACACTACGATTACAAGAGGTTAGGTTAAGGGGTTGGGGAATAAGAATAATTGATAACAAACATAATAAATACAACTTATGAGCAACTTGATGAACTTTAACAAATAACCCTTGATCTGCAAAAATGACCATTTGAGAAATTGGCCCTTGAAACGAGTAAGTTCCCATATATAACAAAAACCTTTGAAATGGTTAAACACCCAATCTTAAACAAATAACACTTGAAATGCAAAACGTCCATTTGAGAAATTATCCCTTGAAATGAGTAAATGCCCATATATAACGAATAGCACTTGAAATCCATAAGTGACCATTTGAGAAATTAACTAATGAAATGAGTAAATGCCCATATATAACAAATAGCACTTGAAATCCATAAGTGACCATTTGAGAAATTAACTAATGAAATGAGTAAATGAATATGAGACAATGATTGACGAAACACAAAAGACAAGAAGGAATACTTATGTAAGTTAGAGCATGGATAGTTGGACTAGATAAGTTAGGATACATCAGTTTGGGAAAGTAAGATTAAGTTAGGTAAGACAAGTTAGGTTAGGATAGGATAGGATAGGTAAAGTTAGGTAAGATAGGGAAGGTAAGGTGAGTTATGTTAAGCAGAATAAGTTAGGTAAGTTAAGTTAGGATAGGTAAAGTTAGGTTAAGTTAGGGAAGGTAAGGTAAGTTATGTTAGGATAGGTAAAGTTAGGTTATGAAAGGTAAGTTAAGTTAGGATAGGTAAAGTTAGGTTAAGTTAGGGAAGGTAAGGTAAGTTATGTTAGGATAGGTAAAGTTAGGTAAGATAGGGAAGGTAAGGTAACATAGGTAAAGTTAGGTAAGATAGGGAAGGTAGGGTAACATAGGTAAAGTTAGGTAAGATAGGTAAAGTTAGGTAAGATAGGTTAAGCAGGTTAAGTTAGGAAAGGTAGTTAAGGTAAGGTAACATAGGTAAAGTTAGGTAAGATAGGTTAAGCAGGATAAGTTAGGAAAGGTAGGTAAGGTAAGGTAACATAGGTAAAGTTAGGTTAGGTTAGGTAAGATAGGTAAGGTAAGGTAACATAGGTAAAGTTAGGTTATGCAGGTTAAGTTAGGTAAGATAGGTAAAGTTAGGTAAGGTAAGGTAACATAGGTAAAGTTAGGTTTAGGAACGTTACGTTAACTAAGTAACATTAGGTGGAGAGGATAGGTTACGTAGGTTTGAACAGTGTAGATCAGAGAACAGTTTTAGGGTAAAGCAACTAAGAAAATATGTTTTAACAGAAATGTAGGTTTGGTATGAAAAGCTGAACTAGTTACATTTTGGAGAGAAATTTTATGACTGAAGATGTCTTAAAGAATAACATGATGGAAGAAGGAGAGTTTCTTTGATGAATGAAGGTGTCTTAGAGAACAACTTTGGGAGAACAAAGGTGAATTAGAGATCGCTTTGATGACTCTGAGAATGCCTCTGGTCAACGAATATGGATTGGAAAGTTTCTCTAATGAACGAAGGTGAGTTAGAGATCACTTTGATGACTCTGAGAATAACTTTTATGTCTTAGAGAACAACTTTGATGAGCAAGATTAACTTTAGATGTCTCTGAGAATAACTTTTATAACATAGAAATTAACTTTAGATGTCTCTGAAAATATCTTTGATGACTTCGAGAATAACATTTGATGACTCTGAGAATAACTTTTATGTCTTACATAATAACTTTAGATGGCTCTGAAAATAACTTTGATGAAAAAGATGTCTTAGATTAACTTTTGATGACTTTGAAAACAAGTTTGATGAACAAAGATGTTTTGGAAAGTTTCTCTGACGAACGAAGGTAACTTAGAGATTAACTTTTATGATTTAGAGAACATCTTTGATGTCTTAGAGAACAAGATTGATGTCTTAGAGAACAACTTGGATGAACAAAGATGTCTTAGAAAGCTTCTCTGATGAACGAAAAGATACTTAGAGAATAACTTTGACGACTGTATTTAACTTTTTGATGGCTCTGAGGACAGTTTTTGTTGAACGAGGATGTCTCAGAAGGCTTCTTTGAATAACAAAGGTGACTCTGAGAATAACTTTGATGACTCTGAGAAAGACTTTGTTGTCTTAGAATAACTTTTGATTGTTCTGAGAATAACTTTAGATATCTCTGAGAATAAGTTTGATGAACGAAGATATCTTACAGAGCAAATTTTATGTTTTGAAGAATAACTTTGGTGTCTTTGAGTAAGTCCTTGATGTATTGAAGTGAGTTAGAGAATAACATAACATGACTGAGAATAACTTTGGATAACTCTTAGAATAACTTTGATGTCTTAGAGAATAACTTTAGATGACTTTGAGAATGTCTTTGGATAACTCTGAGATTAACTTTGATGTCTTTGAAACAAGATTGATGAATTGGAGAATGTCTTTGAGAACATGAGTAGTATTTTGTTAGCTCAGAGAATAACTTTTTGATGACATAGAGAATAACTTTGATGTCTTAGAGAAGAACATTGATGGCTTAGAGAGAATATCTTTGATGAAAGATGATGTCTTGGATTAACTTTGACGTCTCTTGGAATAACTTTTGATGACTGAGAATAACTTTTGATAGCTCTTAGAGAATAACTTTTATGAACGGAGATGTTTGAGATTAACTTTGACGTCTCTTGGAATGACTTTTGTTGTCTTGGAATAACTTTTGATTGTTCTGAGAATAACTTTTGTTGTCTTGGAATAACTTTTGATTGTGCTGAGAATAACTTTGAGGCTTAGAGAATGTCTTTGATGAATGGAAGAGTCCCATTGAAGTCTTAAGGAAGTCTTTGACGTCTCGAAGGATGTCTTAGAGTGTAACTTTGGTGTCTTTGAGTAAGTCCTTGATGTATTGAAGAGTGTCTTTGATTTCTCGAAGAGTAACTTTGGTGTAACGGAGAGCATCTTTGACTATTTTTCTTACTTAGCGACATATAATTTTTACGAAAGTGCTGAAAAAGTTACATTTGACTATTTTAGTGCTCCACAAAGTATAAATGTCAGTTAAGAACGACGATGATAGATATCTTTGACTATATTTTCTGACTTGACGATGGATAAAGTTAGTTATGAACAGTGCTGAAAAGATTCCTTCGACAATTTTTAGCTAAGCGAAAGGCTGTTTTAGTTAAGAACAGTGTTGGAAAGAGACTACACATGACTATTTTCAGATGAGAGAAGTGATATTTTAGTTAAGAAATGACAAGGAAACATGATGAAGTAACTATTTTTAGTTGACTGATGAATACTTTAGTTAAGGAAAAAGACAAAACATGATGAACATGACTTTTTCTGATGATTGGCAGATAATTTTAGTTATGAAATGACAATGAAACATGATGAACACGGTTATTTTCTGATGAATGGGGAATATGTTTAGTTAAGAAATGATGAAAGTTATTATTTTTAGTTGATTGACGATGGATAAAAGCTAGATATGAACAGTTTTGGAAAGTTTCCTTTGACAATTTTTTTCTTGATGAAACATAGCGCCTGTTAAGAAAGTGCTGAAAAAAAGTTTCCTTTGACAATTTTTAGCTAAGAGAAAGGTTGTTTTAGTTAAGAACAGTGTTGAACGAGGCTATTTCTGACTATTTTTAGTTGACTGGATAATAAGTTTAGTTGAGAAATGACGAAAGTGACTATGTTTTTAGTTGATTGGTGAAAGATTTTTTAGTTAAGGAACGTTAGATAACATGTAAGGGGAAAAACCTAGAGAACATATGGGGAACATGGCAAAGAACATATGTAAGAAAAGTTGATGAATACAGTGAACATGCTGGGAATATGAACTTACAGAGAACATGAAAACATGATAAGGAGAATAGGGATTACAAAGAATGAACAATGGACTTGTGAAGAACATGGAGAATATGACAAAAGAATGTAGAAAACATGTAAGTGAAGGTGAAAAACGAAGTGATCTTGTGAGGAACATGAACTTGTAGAGGAACATGAATATTGACAAAGAACACAAAATATGGAAGTTAGCATGAATATTGAGTATAAAAGTTGTAAAGAGAACATGTGATGAATATGAAAACATAGAAAATATGACTAGAATTTGTAGAGAACATAATGAGACTAAGAGAAAGATTACATAAAAAATTGAGATACTTGTGAAAATATGAACTGAATGGGACTGTGAACATTTGAAGAACATGGAGTGAACACGGATGAGAATACGAAGAACACAGTGAATATAGAGAAAATATGCAAATACAGTATGATTATTGAAGGTTTTGATACGTTGGGGATGAGAAGGTAAGGGAGGGAAAGGGTAAGAGTTAAGCTGGAGACGGACTTGATCGAAAATATTTATGTCTGATGATCTAAGGCTGAGGGAATGGAGCTTGGTTAATGCCCTGATTAATTTTACTACGTTAGAAAATAAGGTGATCTTAAATCTCATGTGATATAGTTGGAAATAAAGAACTTGTACAAAATGAACTAAGCTGGGGCACAAGAGTTGAAACTTGATAACTGAACTGGTTTTTATTTACTATGTCTGAAAATGTAGTTGGGTGATTTGGACTGAGAGTAATGAATTTACAAAAGTGAGCTTGGACAGAGGACAAGAGCTAGAGTTTTATAATTGTTTACTTCATATTTACTATGTCTGAAATACAGAGGGTAAAAAATTTCGGGGAAATTGATGGTTTAAAGACTTGAGGGTGGAAGAGGGTGGGGGACGAGAGCTGGAGCTCAGTAACTGACTTGATCTTATTTACTAACTTTGAAGTATGTCTGCTTTTAATTTTAGGGAAATTGATGGGTTATTTACAAAGATACGAAGGAGAACTAAGGCGGAGACGAGAGCTGGAGCTCAGTAACTGACTTGATCTTATTTACGGTGTCTGAAATACAGTGGGTAGAAATTTCAGGGAAATTGGACTGATACTAACGAAGATACGAGAGAGAGCTAAGGCGGAGGACAAGCGCTGGAGCTTGGTAACTGTTTTGATCTTATTTACGGTGCCCGAAATACAGAGGGTAAAAATTTCAGGGAAATTGGACTGATACTAACGAAGATACGAGAGAGAGCTAAGGCGGAGGACAAGCGCTGGAGCTTGGTAACTGTTTTGATTTTATTTACGGTGTCTGAAATACAGAGGGTAACAATTTAAGGGAAATTGGACTGTTATTAACGAAGACTTGAGGGTGGAAGAGGGTGGGGGACGAGAGCTGGAGCTCAGTAACTGACTTGATCTTATTTACTAACTTTGAAGTATGTCTGCTTTTAATTTTAGGGAAATTGATGGGTTATTTACAAAGATACGAAAGAGAATTAAGGCGGGGACGAGAGCTGGAGCTCGATAACTATTTTGATCTTATTTACGGTGTCTGAAATACAGAGGCTAAAAATCTCAGGGAATTTGGACTGTTACTAATGATTTTGTACAAATGAACTAAGCTGGGGACAAGAGCTAGAGTTTGATAATTGTTTGCATTTACTAAACTATGTCTGAAATACAGAGGGTAGAAATTTCAGGGAAATTGGACTGATACTAACGAAGATACGAGAGAGAGCTAAGGCGGAGGACAAGAGCTGGAGCTTGGTAACTAATTACTGTATTGAACTACATTTGAAATATGATTATTTTTAAATTTTAGAGGGATTGGAATGATAGTATTCTTTATACGACAGGGGACTAAGGTGGGGAACGTGAGCTAGAACTTGCTTACTAACATGATTTATTTGTGTAAAACTGACTTGCTTAATGAAAAGGAGCAAACATACTGACTTGCTTAATGAAAAGGAGCAAACATACGATGTTGGAAAATAGTTGAACTGAATGAAAGGAGAGAGAGAGAGAGGAGGGACGGTCCAGATATTATGAAGATAAGATAAGATTAAGAGCCGACTGGCTGGCTGGGCGCAAAGTAAATAAAGGTGACGCGAGAGATTGCGAGGTAAGGGGGGAGGGAGGGGGGTGTGATGTACGAAACCCTGAAAACCATGACTTACACAGGTGATTTTCTAAATTTATATGAATAACTAAGGCTTACATAGACGGATTTTGTAAGTTGAAAACATGTAAAATATGTCCGTAGAGTTCTCCTGGAAGCCCTAAAGTGCTACACACGTTATTTGAATTTCTCCCATAAGGCCTTAACAAACTTCTATGTCTCGGAAATTATTTTTCTTATAAGAAATCCTTACTTCTAAAATCTGTGACTGAAAAAAAAATTACCTGAAAACCCCGACACGCTACACACGAATTTCCAGAAAAATAAAAAAGGAGCCTGTGAGTCGTACAACTCAAAGGGGTCCACTCGCCAAAAAAAAAAGGAGCCTGTGAGTCGTACAACTCACAGGGGTCCTCCGCCCCCCCAAAAAAAAAAGGAGCCTGTGAGTCTTACTCCCTACTACTAGTATGGTACACAGCAGCCGTCTCCCTCTTTTGTATGTGCGCCTCGCCTCTCTTCTGGCTCCCACCTGTGGATGAACATAAAGGCGACAATACCGTGCTCCCAAGATGTTATGTGACCCTGTAGTTTGTATAGGGTTCACACAGTCTAATCATACCGCTCTCCTCCTGGCAACAACTACACTTAAATTTAAATAATCCAATTGACACTGAATGAAATTGACTTGGTGGAACATAAAACAGTACTAGAGTAAAGTTAGAGAAGAGAGAATAAGGTCATCACTACTTTTAACTTGTCACCTAAACCAATCTCCTCAATAAATATCAAAACTAATAGAGACAAAACAATAGCCTAACTTAACTGTACCGTTCCTAATCTTACGTACCTAATTAACCGTTACTCCCACCCTTAACCTACAGCCACCTATGTGACCCAGAGTGTTTCCCTAGCTTCTCCGCCGGTCAACAACTCAAAACTGTTGCCACCCCTGTGACCAGACTATCTAACGTCGAGCGTCCCCAACGTGAAGTCTACTGACATACTAAGCCTCCCCCTAGCATGCTGTACAAAACCAGTACACCTAGGATTATTGCGTTCAAATGGAGTAAAACAGTCGATCGCAATAATCTGAGCAGAACCACCACTTAAACTACTTAAGAACTACACCTGGCACTCCCCACTGACCTGGAGACCAGCGGTGGCTGGGTGTCCCCCTGGGACATGCGAGGTCACCTGTCACACTCAGGTGAGCTCCACTACCAACACCGCTAAGTTCCCAAATCACCAAATCTTATCACTAACATAAAACACAACACACGCAAGTTCTGGTGAACATTCCCTGAACTTCACAAAACTCACAAACTCACTAAACCACAACGCCAGAGAATCACTATCTCCTAACCCGAAAAAACGCTAAATCGCGAATATTAAACACCTGTCAAGATCTCCCTGATAGCGCCTGAGCAGCAAAAGGACACGTGGGACTGAACAATGTTAAATGAACACTACCATACACATTGTTCAACACCGCTGCCAACATTGTAACGGGGGGTGGGGGAAATAGCTCTATCTTGTCCATTATTCCACCCCCCAGTTAACTAACGAGGCCGGGGGAAACAGCTCTCTCTAGTCCGTTATCCCGTCCCCAGTTAGCTAACTATTCTAGAGCGCCCTCCAGAGTTCCTAAGGCAACCTCTCTCGTTCAACACCTTGTACCTAGGTATTTGACTCCCTAGGTGCTAAGACTACAAGGCGCCATAACTGGATCAGCTACCCGGAACTCTAGAGAGAACTCTAGAATACAGAATCATTGCCACAAACGTATAAGAGAAAACGAAAGGAAAGAAATGAATAGTGAAGTAATTAGTGAGGGTTTGGGGTGAGAGGTAGGGAAGTGGGAGGAGCGAGGAGGGTCATTAGTTGAAAGTGAGAGTTTAGAGAGAGGTGGAGGGAGAGGTGTAGATAGGTAGAAGTAGAAGAGTAGATAGTAGAAGTAGATAGTAGAAGACGAAATGCTGCCACCATCCATTCATGATCATTACATACAAGACAAGGAATGGAACTTGTCTGTATCACAATATTCACCAAAGATGTTATCAAGAGATCATTATTAGTATGGTCCCATCTTTATCATGTACTCATTCTAAACCATGAAACCAGTAACCACAGAGGCTTTCTCACCTCAACTCAAAATCTCTAGGGAACAAAATAAAGTCCATTTAAATAATAAATTCAACAATTATATTTTTCATGATAAGTATCATAACTTAAGCAATCCAATTAAAATGTTAAAGATTAATATTCAAAGTGAGTCATCCTCCAAGAATCTGAGAACACTACAATTGACTGCCCCTGATCTTCACGCAACACTTGTAAAACACGACCAAGTCACCTTACTGCTCAACTCACCAAGTGTGTGCCTATAGCTGGATAGAGAGGGGGGGGGGGTCTGTAGTTGACGGAGACTCCCGCCCTGCCGGCCGACAGCCTCCCTGCTAGGGCCGTCTGCTCTGCTGGCTGGTCTCCTGTTGCTTAATTGCTCTCGAATCAGTAGTTCTCCGAGTATTTATTGGGGAACCTAGTAGCTAACTCCGCCCACAAGTAGATAGCCTCCGGCTTTCTACCAAGCCACTCCTTAAACGTCGGCAAGTTTGAAGGCTACCAGGCTCCAATTAAGAGATTAGTAGAAGCAAGGTGAAATTCGCATGATCTGACCTCAGGTCACTTGAGGTCAATAACGCTTTGAGGTGTGAGATCTCAGGCCGACAACCTGGCGCCTTTCTCAAATCCTTGTCTGTGACTCATGTACTCTATATATATTTTAAATCAACTAAGCCAAACACTTTTACAGTGTTACATCTCCCCTTATCCCCGAAAATAAAGTTTTTGCAACACTGCTAAAGCAAGCTAGCTGTGTGCGACAACTTTATTAACGAAAAGAATACATCCTAGCTAAACAAATATACATCATCCTACTCTAAAAAATGAAATATATAGACAGACGTCCATTGTCTCTGGCTGGGCGACGTCACTGCTTGGTCTTGTAGATAATCCTGTACCACATTTCTTCAACACAACTGCCTCCATCGTTAACGCACAACCCTTGGCCAACCAGGAAGTCGTTACTACTTGAACTGCGCACAGGACCGTGGAATTCGGTTGTCCCAGCTGATCTGTAATTGGCCCTACGTCAGTCACCATGAGAGACGTATATTGGGGTTCTTCACAGCTATGGGGACTACAAGTTTCGAGACCTTCATATAGTTGCCAACAGTAGAAATCCCATCCTACTCTTCTTCCTCCCTGTTGCTCCAGCACGCCTCCTTCAGAGAGCTACTTCTGACAGCCACATCAAGTCCGCGCGACACAGGAAGAATCACTCAACAGAGCAACATGCTTGCAGGAGGGGCGGCCAGTTAAGGCAAACGATCCTGTCTTGCAATTACGCTCCATGCAATGATGCTGACACCAGCAAGGGACACTAGGCATCGTGTCTCACTCAGCTTGTCTTATCTTCTTCTTTCTTCTCTCTTCTTTCTTCTTCCTTCTCTCTTCCTTTTTCTCTCTTCTTTCTTCTTCTCTCTTTCTTTCTTCTCTTCTTCTCTTCTTTCTCTCTTCCTCCTCCCATGGGTCTTTTGACAAGCGACCTGGGGTCCATTGGGGTCCGTCCGTCCTGGGGTCCATCCTGGGTAGACCGATGTTGGTGGGACAGACTGGAGTCGTTGTTGCTCCTCTTCCATCTTTACTGGGTCGTCTGGGGTCGTCTGCAGAACGACCTGGGGTCCACTGGGGGTCCGTAAGTCTTAAGGTCCACTTGGGGTCAATCCGTCTTGGGGTCCACTAGGGTCCGTCCGTCCTGGGGTCCACTGGGTAGACCAATGTTGACTGACCGAGAGGGCTGCATCTTGGGGTCCCCTAGGGTGGTGGTGGTGGTGGAGCCATGACCTCCAGGTAGTGGGCTGGTCGTGGTGGTGGTGATAAACGCCCGTGAGTATGGTACACAGCAGCCGTCTCCCTCTTTTGTATGTGCGCCTCGCCTCTCTTCTGGCTCCCACCTGTGGATGAACATAAAGGCGACAATACCGTGCTCCCAAGATGTTATGTGACCCTGTAGTTTGTATAGGGTTCACACAGTCTAATCATACCGCTCTCCTCCTGGCAACAACTACACTTAAATTTAAATAATCCAATTGACACTGAATGAAATTGACTTGGTGGAACATAAACAGTACTAGAGTAAAGTTAGAGAAGAGAGAATAAGGTCATCACTACTTTTAACTTGTCACCTAAACCAATCTCCTCAATAAATATCAAAACTAATAGAGACAAAACAATAGCCTAACTTAACTGTACCGTTCCTAATCTTACGTACCTAATTAACCGTTACTCCCACCCTTAACCTACAGCCACCTATGTGACCCAGAGTGTTTCCCTAGCTTCTCCGCCGGTCAACAACTCAAAACTGTTGCCACCCCTGTGACCAGACTATCTAACGTCGAGCGTCCCCAACGTGAAGTCTACTGACATACTAAGCCTCCCCCTAGCATGCTGTACAAAACCAGTACACCTAGGATTATTGCGTTCAAATGGAGTAAAACAGTCGATCGCAATAATCTGAGCAGAACCACCACTTAAACTACTTAAGAACTACACCTGGCACTCCCCACTGACCTGGAGACCAGCGGTGGCTGGGTGTCCCCCTGGGACATGCGAGGTCACCTGTCACACTCAGGTGAGCTCCACTACCAACACCGCTAAGTTCCCAAATCACCAAATCTTATCACTAACATAAAACACAACACACGCAAGTTCTGGTGAACATTCCCTGAACTTCACAAAACTCACAAACTCACTAAACCACAACGCCAGAGAATCACTATCTCCTAACCCGAAAAAACGCTAAATCGTGAATATTAAACACCTGTCAAGATCTCCCTGATAGCGCCTGAGCAGCAAAAGGACACGTGGGACTGAACAATGTTAAATGAACACTACCATACACATTGTTCAACACCGCTGCCAACATTGTAACGGGGGGTGGGGGAAATAGCTCTATCTTGTCCATTATTCCACCCCCCAGTTAACTAACGAGGCCGGGGGAAACAGCTCTCTCTAGTCCGTTATCCCGTCCCCAGTTAGCTAACTATTCTAGAGCGCCCTCCAGAGTTCCTAAGGCAACCTCTCTCGTTCAACACCTTGTACCTAGGTATTTGACTCCCTAGGTGCTAAGACTACAAGGCGCCATAACTGGATCAGCTACCCGGAACTCTAGAGAGAACTCTAGAATACAGAATCATTGCCACAAACGTATAAGAGAAAACGAAAGGAAAGAAATGAATAGTGAAGTAATTAGTGAGGGTTTGGGGTGAGAGGTAGGGAAGTGGGAGGAGCGAGGAGGGTCATTAGTTGAAAGTGAGAGTTTAGAGAGAGGTGGAGGGAGAGGTGTAGATAGGTAGAAGTAGAAGAGTAGATAGTAGAAGTAGAAAGTAGATAGTAGAAGACGAAATGCTGCCACCATCCATTCATGATCATTACATACAAGACAAGGAATGGAACTTGTCTGTATCACAATATTCACCAAAGATGTTATCAAGAGATCATTATTAGTATGGTCCCATCTTTATCATGTACTCATTCTAAACCATGAAACCAGTAACCACAGAGGCTTTCTCACCTCAACTCAAAATCTCTAGGAACAAAATAAAGTCCATTTAACATTCCCTGAACTTCACAAAACTCACAAACTCACTAAACCACAACGCCAGAGAATCACTATCTCCTAACCTGAAAAAACGCTAAATCCTAACGCTAAATCCTAAAATCCTAACGCTAAATCCTAAAAAAAACGCTAAAACGCCTGCATAAAGTCCATTTAAATAATAAATTCAACAATTATATTTTTCATGATAAGTATCATAACTTAAGCAATCCAATTAGATCTCAGGCCGACAACCTGGCGCCTTTCTCAAATCCTTGTCTGTGACTCATGTACTCTATATATATTTTAAATCAACTAAGCCAAACACTTTTACAGTGTTACAGGAAGGCAACATTCAAAAAATGTTTTAGAGTAAACTATACTCTTAAACAATAATTTTCGGCAAGGAACATGAACGTTATATGCCATTCTGGGACCATAATGAATAAAATATCAATTGGTCTCATTATAAGATATTAGTTACTAATTTGAAGTTGTGAAATTTGCTGTTTTTTCTTTTTTTTTCTTTCCATTGTATAATGTTGATCCATTAGGAAAAGTTGGAGCATTTACCATGAAGATGCACAACACAAACTGAGTGTGTTTGAGGACGTTTTGGTGCACGTGCACTGGGCCCCTTAGAGGTATTTAATTTTGTTAATTTCATTGTCTATTTAATATATTGTCAAATATTTATTTGTCTATTACATTTTTTATATTTATGGTTTTGTTCGTGTTTTCTTTGTTCACTACTTTTATTGTCCATTACTTTTGTTGTCCATTACTTTTATTGCCCATT
Source organism: Procambarus clarkii (assembly GCF_020424385.1). Lineage (NCBI taxonomy): Eukaryota > Metazoa > Arthropoda > Malacostraca > Decapoda > Cambaridae > Procambarus > Procambarus clarkii. The sequence goes on along the minus strand of NW_025575008.1, from coordinate 81,842 downwards.
ACTTTTATTGTTCATTACTTTTATTGTCCATTACTTTTGTTTATTACTTTTGTTGTCCATTACTTTTGTTGAAGTCGTCATAAAAAGATATCCTAGAAACGCTATGCAACCTCCTGAAGAGACAACAACGGCTTCTTAAACGGTTTTGTTAAAGTCGTCATAAAAAGAAAGGTGAAACGCCATGCAACCTCTGAAGAGTCAACAAACACAACACTTGTACCCTCCTATTAGACTATTTTACAGGAACTTTTCGACGGCTCATAAAACGGAGGAAAGGGTCCTGAAAGATATTGTTGATAGGAACGTTATCCCTACAGACAAAAATCAGAAAATACAAATGACAATTTACTATGAAACCAAAAAAACGGCCAATCTACTCATGAAAAACTCCCCAGACACCAAACAGAACGCCTTGAAGGAAACCAACGTCGTCTATGCCTTTAAATGCCCACTTGGGGACTGTAAGCCCCAAAGAACTCAGTATATAGGCAAGACAACAACGTCTCTTTCCAGGCGACTAACAATGCATAAACAACAGGGCTCCATCAAGGAACATATAATCTCTTCTCACAACCAGACCATCACCAGAGAAAACTTAACAAACAACACAGAAATCATCGATAGATACAGCGATAGCAGGCGGCTGTCGCAAAGTGCCTATATTTCCTCTGATACAGCTGTCATATTAGGATTACTCCCCTTATTGTGAGTGCCCTTTGACAGGTGTAATTGAAGGGGAAGAAGAAGAATCAGAATTAAGTTACCTAGTACACCAGTGTTGATGTCACAAGGACTTTTCATCCGTGTTCATACTTGTTGTCAAAGCCAAAATCAGCCATATAAGATAAGGCCTCCCCATTTAATTACTAATATGTGTAGTCTAATACTGTAGTGAATGTCTACAATCAATAATTTTGATTGCTAGACTATGAATATAAACCATAAACCCCCAGAATGTGAATGGAAGCGATCTGTGGGACATATAAATCATACAGTCCAATATAAACATCATACAGTTTACTACCGAAATGAATAAATTAACGTAAAAATAAATTCCTAAATAAATTACTATGAAGTTTAATGTAAATTAATAATTGCTATATAAATATCACAGGTCTGTTTCCCCGAACCAGGTGAGAGGACCTCTCCTGTTGCTGCGGGAGAGACTCATGGGGGGAACGTTTCTCTCACCGTGGGAGGACATTTGCTGTGCGAGATTCACTCCAAACTAAAAAGGTACCAGGAAGTAGCGAATCTTGTTTAGTAATTCCTGGCAGGAACATTTACAGGGGTTGAGAAGATTATTTACCACTTTCACAAATGCTAACCTTACTGTAAACCCACGAAAATGTAATTTCGCCAGGGGGAACAATTGTCTATCTGGGGCATGAGGTTGGGGCAGGTAAGGCAATGCCTTTACCGGACAAGATTAGTGATATTGTTAATTACCTTATCTTGACTAACAAAAAGCAGGTACAGTGCTTCTTGGGGATGAGTGTCTACGACCGAAGATACTGCACAAACTTTTATGTTATAGCCTCACCTTTAACAGATTTATTGCAGAAAAGGGTTAAATATAAATGGACTACCCAAGGCCAAGATGCCTTTGATAACTTAAAAAGTATCTTGTCCTCATCCCCAGTTCTCGCTAGCCCTCAGTTATATCAACCTTTCATGATGTACGTAGATGCTTCCGACTTGCGTGCAGAAGCCGTCTTACTCCTAGTTGGACCTGATGGAGTAGAGCATCCCATGTATTATTTTTCAAAGAAGTTTAATAAGACGGAAATAAATTATTCTGAAGTAGAAAAAGTGGCGTATGGTCTTGTCTTAGCATGTAAGAAATTTGAGAATTACCTGCAGGGAAATAAAGTTGATATCTTTTTTGGATCATAACCAATTGGTGTTTATAAATAAGATGAAACTTAAAAATCAGAAAATCTTACGATGGTCACTGTTTTTACAGGAATGTAATCTCCATGTCCAACATACTCTTGGAAAATTTAATGTTCTGCTGATGCCTTGTCCCGGTGTTTTCCTTCAGAAGTCCCCGAGAGTTAAGGGACCACCCCGAGATATCCTGACCTTGTATGTGCTTTTTCTTTATGTATTTGGGCAGTAAACAGTGCTAGACTAATATGAGTAGAGAAGTTACTATTATAGATGTGTTCCATCCTTATTGAACTTTATTGTTCAGGGTGTTGATATGCATTTTTTTGTGTCGTCGTTGTTCATTGTATGCCTCTACATATTTATATTTCTAGGAAAATTTTGGTGGTGGTCTATTATATTATGTACTACTATGCCTTCACCTGGTGTTTAATTCTTCTTCTTGATAGTAGGTGCAGTTTGCATGAAGGGTTTGTCCTCTCGATGACTGCACCAGTACAGGTGTTGGTAGACGCCTTTATGTTGAGGATGAGAAGAGTTTCAAAAGTGCTTGTTGCGTTGTGCTGTAGACAGAGGAGCGGCGACTAAAACAGAGGTGTGTGTTAGAGGGAGACTTGCCGCACCGTAGGGCGGTGTGTTGTGTTTATGGCGTCAGCTGATCCTTGGTGCTGCGACGAGGCAGTTGTTTTCTGTGTTCAGCTGTTGGTGGCGCCAGGTATAAATGTGGCGCGGGTCAGATGTGACCCAATTTGTTGGTCGACTGGAGATATTTAGCCAGTGCTTTGACTATTTGGTATTTTTCCTATAACGAGTGGTCACCTCCTCCTAATAAATGCTCGATGGTAAAGGGTATTTTCATGTCGCTATCCATGTCAGCTATTAGAATGTGTTCACCTACAATGTACATATTTCTTAGTGATGGAGGGATGTTATGATCCAGCATATACCAGTTATGCCTGGTATACATTGTGGTCATTCCTTAAGGTCAATGTACAGTCAATATATATTGATTTTGCTATATCTTGCATTATGTCCTCATATTCCTGGGTATGTTATTATGTTATACCTGTCATATTATACGATATTATGTAGACTATGTTATTAGTATATATTTATTTATATTGATAGGATGTTAAGTGAGTCGGGCCGGCCGGCGAGGCTACTGTATTACACCCCCCACCCCCACACACACCCATCTACAGCTCAGGGGATGGGTGTGGACCACACACCCATCCTCTGAACTTTAGTTGACCCCATGTCTATCCTGTGTGAGACAGAGGATCCCCATACCTATCCCATGAGTTGTAATGGATTCCATACCCATCCTGTGGATTTAATTATGGTCCCTATGCCCATCTCGTATCTGGAAATGGACACCATACCGTTCCCGTTGACGATAATGGACCTCACACTTATCCTGTGAGCGGTAGGAGACTCTAATGGTAGATTGCACGGAGTAAGATTGGATAATACCTTAAGGATATTCTGATTTTTTTTTTAGAATATGGGGAAGGTGTTTCACGGTAAATTATAATAAAATGTATAATGAACAATTATAATAAAAATTCAAATTAAAAAATAATCACAGTGAGATGAAAGTGGAATATAAAAATGATGGTATAGGATAATTAATAAACTAAACTAAATCCATCCTGTCGGCAGTGATGGAACCCCATACCCATCCTGTGGGCGGTAGTGGACTCCCCATACTCCATGCAATGAGCAGTAATGGACCCCATTCCTATCCTGTGGGCGGTAGTGGACCCCAAACCCCATGCAATGAGCAGTAATAGACCCCATACCCATCCTGTGGGCAGTGGTGGAACCCATACCCATTCTGTGGGCGGAAGTGGGCTCCATACACATCGTGTGATTAGCAGTGGACACCATATCTATCATGTTTGCAGTAGTGTACTCATAGTCATTCAAAGGTCACATCGTTTTCTATTTTCGTTCCAACAAACCGAATGTTTGGCACAAGAATCATTATTATTTATTTATTTTATTTATATATACAAGAGTTCTTACATTCTTGTACAGCCACTAACTAGCACGCGTAGCATTTCGGGCAGGTCCTTAATCCTATGTTCCCCGGAATTCGACCGCCAAATCGTTTAACAACCAGGTTCCCATTTTACTGTTGGGTAAACAGAGACTAAAGTCAAGGATTGACGCCCAGTAAATCTTCCCCGGCTAGGATACGAACCCAGTACAAAACGCTCGTGAAACGCCAGGCGAGTGTCTTAACCACGAGTGAGAGTGAGAGGCAATGATGAACCAGCTAGACTCGAATTGATATTCACACCGAATGAGTCAGAAATAAGGGAAGTCAAAGTTGAAGCCCCCCCCATAGGAATGAGTGACCACAGTGTATTGACCTTTGGGTACTTCGTGGAGGTAGGGATAACCTATCCAAGGATGGGATCGGAGGGAAAAAGACTGAATTACCGAAGAGGAAAATATGACGAGATGAGGAACTTCCTCAGGGGAATACCATGGGAAACAGAACTTAGAGACAAGAATGTGCAGGTCATGATGGATTTTGTCACCCAGAAGTGCCAGGAAGCTGCAGACAGGTTTATCCCCGTCCAAAAGGAGAAAAACGAAAAAAAAAAAAACATGGTTCAACCAGGAATGTAAGGTAGCGAAACAACTGAGTAAAAGAACATGGAGAAACTACAGAAATAACAGAACACCAAAGAGCAGGGAGAGATACCAGAGGGCCAGAAATGAGTACCTCAGAGTGAGAAAGGAAGCAGAGGGCAGTTTGAAAATGACATTACGAGTAAAGCCAAGACCCAACCAAAGCTGCTCCACAGCCACATCAAGAGGAAAACAGCAGTGAAGGAACAAGTGATGAAGCTGCAAAAAGGGGAGAACAGATACACAGAGACTGACAAGGAGGTGTGTGAAGAACTCAACAAGAGATTCCAGGAGGTCTTCACAATAGAACAAGGAGAAGCCCCTGCACTAAATGAGGAGGTGGCAAACCAAGCAACCTTGGAGGAATTTGACCTCACCAGTGATGAGGTCAAAAGGTGTCTGCTGGAGCTGGATGTGACAAAGGCTGTTGGTCCTGACCGAATCTCACCATGGATACTAAAGGAAGGTGCAGAAGCACTAAGTGTGCTACTCTGTATGGTGTATAACAGGTCACTGGAGACAGGAGACTTACCAGAAAGTTGGAAGACAGCTAACGTGGTCCCAATATCTTGAGGTTATCTTGAGATGATTTCGGGGATTTTTAGTGTCCCCGCGGCCCGGTCCTCGACCAGGCTTCCACCCCAGGAAGCATAGATTAGAATATTTCAAACCACATCTGCAAATTTGTAAATGCTTTTTAATATGGAAAAATTGCAAGACCTTTCTCGTGGTGCATAACAATCCACGTCCCAACTACCAAATTAACAACATTATCTCGCAGCAGATGGATGAAGAAAAGGACCTTGGAATCAGAACCCACCATTCACTGAAAGTTGCACAACAAGTGGAAGCGGCAGTAAACAAAACTAACAAAATCCTTAGAATAATCAAGCATACCTTCGACTTTAATGAAAAGAAAGTAGTGCAATTGAAATCACATCAACATGATGCATCTATGATAAAATCAGTTGGAGCCTTAAGGAGGATTCGAACCAATGCTCTGGGTACTCCCAAGCACACGCCTTAAACCTCTAGGGTTCCCGAGTTCTCTAGGGTTCCCGAGGCTTACACCGGAGCCTAGCCAGGGTTTCACACATTGCACCCCATGCACTCTGGCTTGTAGTCTAGAATACTCTCTCTCCTGTGCTTCTCTTCATATACACAAATACATCACATTAACGAGATGTATCAATGAGAAAATCAGTAGGAGCCAAAGGATGCATTGCTTTTGACCATGTCGTGGTGTAGTGGTGTAAGGCGTCTGCTTGGGAGTATCTGAAGCATAGGTCTGAATGGCTCCAGCGGTGTGGAGCCATTCACACCTCATGGCTCCAGCGGTGTGGAGCCATTCACACCTCATGGCTCCTACTGATTTTATCAAAAGAAGGTAGTTATTCAATTGTATAAATTTCTGGTGTGCCCCCACTTGGATTATTGAATCCAAGCATAGAGACCTCATCTTCTAATAAACTGAGCTTCTTTGGAGAAAGTTCAACACTGGGCAACAAAAATCATTCCAGAGCAAAATGAACTCACACACCAGGAACGGTTGAGGGCCACACAGTTAACACTGCAAACCAGATATGACAGGGCGGATCTCGTCAAAACTTTTAATTAACATACAGAACAATTTGGAGGATGTTGATCCAGCAATCCGTCCTCAGGAACCAAAATACCTATAGTCACATTATTTAGCGTACCAATGCTCCATATATTCAAAGTTTACCTGAATTTACCTGAGGGCCACTGACATTAGTGGCCTCGTTTTTGCCAACATTTGCCTTGATAATCTTCTCCAGTTGGATTTTGAAATTCAACAATCTTGGCATTTACGGCTTCAGCAGGTAGGCTGTTCCATGGGTTTATACCCCTGTCCAGAGAATTTCTGAAAAGGGAGGTTTCAGTGTTAGGTATTGTGCATCTGCCAGTTCCTTTATGACTGGATTGAATTCCATCCACACCTGGGGCTTTCGAGTCCTTTTAGTTTGTCAATGCTCTTCCTGATTGTGTCTCACGTCTGGAGTAAATCCGTTAATTCGCTCTCTTCACTTCTTTCAACCATTTGTGTGGGTGATGGGATGTCATCTAACCTTTCTAGTGTGAACAATAATGTAAAATATTCATTCAGAGTGTTTGTTGCCCATTAATCGTCCATTATAACTTGGTTAGTCTCATCTTTTAAGGGTCCTTTCGAGTCCTTTGTTTAACTTCTTATATAAGCATAAAACAACTTTGGATCTTCCTTTATGTTTTGCTCAAGTTTTCTTTCGTAGTTTCTTTTGGCTGATCTTATTTCCTGAGTGGCTGAGTTTAGTGGCCTTTTATATATGACATAACTGGTGACAGGGGCGGCCAGTCTACTTACTGTAAGAGCCACAAATGATGAAGCTCAGGTGTTTGTCAGCCTCAGCACAGGAACAAATTTTACACTTGCGATTTTATTGTTACACATTTTGTTAACAAGAATTTACAGTAATTATAAAAATTATATTAAAAAGAATTATATGCAGTTTTAAACTGGTAATTTGTATTAGTTTCAGTAATCACAAAGACACAAATATGTGAAAGAAGTAAACCAAAAAATTTGAGATATTTAAGGACTAACTGGAAACAGAATGTAATGAAGTGGCAGGAATCAGCTCAGATCACCACCTTTGCAGACTTACTGTTGCCTCAGTATTTTGTTCATTTCTTCGTTGTCATCTGTGAAAGTTCCATCTCCCTTTCGCAGGGGTCTAATACAGGATGTAATTTTTGTTCTAAATTTTGCATAGAAGAAAAAGTATTTCGGATTTATCTCTGATGGCCTTCTGCTATCTCTGCCTCTCCTGGATTTTATATGATTCTTGTAGATTTAGTTCAATCGTTTATATTTCCCTACACAGCCTTCTTTGTCGTTCTTGAGATAGGGTGGGGCGTTCAAGTTGTTCTGCGATTCGTTTTCTTGCACTATAGAGGGAACGTTCCAGTCAGCATCTCTTCCACTTTTTTCGATGAGATATGCGGCTTGAGAATATTTCTAGTGCCACCGAGAACTTTATTCCACTGAATAAATTCGTCAGTGTTGCAACAGATTCTTGATGAATATGGAGTTGAATATGGTGAATACCTGCAATGGTGGGGAAAATGTAGGATTAGTTGAACTTATGAAAAATGATCCCAGCTTTTCAGTTCCTCTTTGTTCATCGTGAACACTTTACAGCCAGATACTTCAGGTATGAAGATGTTATGAAAGCTGTCCTTGAAATTATCAATTTCATACGTGCAAATGGGAAGACCCACCGACAGTTCAGAAAGTTTTTTGAAGAATTGGAGCTTGTGATAAGCCTAGTGATGTCTCTTTCTATTCCAGTGTGAGGTGGCTGTCAACCAGCAATGCTTGAGTAGGTTTGTGGATCTGTTGGCACCTATTATTATTTAATAATTGGAAATTATCCTGCCCTCAGCTGGAAAATGATGAATGGATACAAGATCTGATGTTCCTTCCCGATATAATGAATCATCTACAAACTCTCAACCTGGCACTCCAGGGGAAAGATAAGATTATTTCTGACCTTATTCACACAATTCTCAGCTTTCAGAGTAAAATAAGAATTTTTCAAGGAGATATATTGTCAAGAAACTTGATTCACTGCCCCTATCTCAGTACGAGAGTAAATACATTTCCTGATTGTTACAGTTTTCCCCCGGCATAGCAATGGATTTTGTCTGTTCCTTCTGCCTTCTATAAGAGTATGCTTCAACATCAAGCAAACGTCAACAATACGCGCCAATACGAATTGTCTAGTCACTCCTTCCCCGTCCCTTCACCCTACCATCCACGAGAGATGCGCACCTGCAACTCGCCGGCTCCTCGTTTACCACCAGCAAAACACCACTTACGGGGCCGGTTCAGTTCATCGTCTACAGCCCCTGCTTCGCGCCACTGTGACGTCACCAGCCTGTATATAAGGACCTGCCCATGACCCAGTCAGCAGATTATCATTCTAGTGCTCAGAGCTCTCGCATCTTGCCCTCACCTTGACGTTCTTACTACAAGTGACGGTAGACGCTTAGAGCATTTTGCATAAAGAGTGTTGTGCATCTTTTTTATTAACGTAAAATTCACTTATCCATATTTTTCTTTTAATTGTGTTTAAGCCGAGGGGTTAATGTTTTTTTTTTTGTATTTACTTATTCAGTATTATTTTTGTAATATTAAAGTAAATGTTTGTTAAGTTTTGTTATATTAAATATTTTAAAGTGTTTATTCTGCTGTTCTTTACCGACAGTTTGCACACCGTAAAAGTTCCAGCAGATTTATTTTAATTTGTTTTCTCTCCTTTTTGTTTTTTGTTTTACTGGGCGTTTGGCACAAGAGCTGCCAGGACAGTTACTGCGCTCTCACAGAACACGTCCCAATGGTACTGAAATATAAGACAATAAACTGGAAGAATACAAAGATAAATTACAAGGAATGCTTGATAATTTGCCAGCCAGGCTTGATGACTTGCAGAAGCTGAAGCTCGACTTTGCCTTTCTTGTCACTCCATCCATGGTTAATGTGGTCAATGGTGACTGTCCAGTTCCCGAACCTCTAGTTCCGGAATCATCTGCTGTGGAAATGGAACTAATGGAATTCCAGGAGGACCCGGATCTGAACATGATCCATAAGTTCAAGTCTACAATTGAGTTCTGGAAACAAGTTCCAGAAATAAAATATCCTGAACTAAAGAAAACTAGTGTGTGGTTCTTCACAATTTTCAGCACAACACACTGTTATGAATCACTGAACTCTGTAATGAAGTTTGTGAAGCGGAAGTCTCGTGTGATCCTTACACACACACCAACACCTGACGGAGTAGTTCGTACAGCTCTCACAACATATCAGCCAGACTGTAAACGACTTACAGCCAAGCTGGAGACCCGCAAGACCACTACTAGCAGTAAATAGCGTCTTTAACAGCCTGACATTTGTAGCCTTGCAATTGTGTCATAAAAATATAATTATAATACGGCTGATTTTGTAAAGTAGAAATTCTTATTAAACACCTTGAAGATTGATAACCCAAACGAATTCTTCAAGAATGTGATACGAACATCAAATCATATATCAGATGTCACCTTAACTCCACTTGATTTTGAAGAAGCTATAGACTATGCACTCTGCACCAGACCCTGATTCCTAGAATTCCATATTTATCAAGAACTGTAAAAAATTACTATCACAGGCCCTAAAAAAAAATTGGGAGACGGAACTTATATACTGGCGATATCTCTGACATACTAAAAACAGCAGAAATAGCACCACTCCATAAAGGAAGGTATAAAGCAAAGGCAAAAAATTATAGACCGATAGCACTAACATCACACATCATAAAAATGTTTGAAAGAGTGATAAGAAGTATTATCACAAAATACATGGAATCACAGCGTCTACATAACCCTGGACAACATGGTTTCAGATCAGGGCGCTCTTGCCTATCACAATTGCTGGACCACTATGACATGGCCTTAGATGCCAGGGAAGTCATGTACAAAGCTGACGTAATGTACAAAGATTTCTCAAAAGCCTTCAACAAATGTGACCATAGTGTTATTGCGCAAAAAAATGCGTTCAAAAGGAATCACCGGAATAATAGGAAGATGGATCTACAATTCCTAACTAACAGAACCCAATATGTAATAGTAAACAAGATAAAATCCGGATCATCAACCGTGAATAGCTCCGTCCCCCAGGGTACTGTGCTTGCTCCAGTACTCTTTCTCATTCTCATATTAAACAATAACACAAACTATAGTTCCGTGTCATCCTTTGCAGATGATATTTGGGTTTTTATGGGAGTAGACAACATAGAGAACACAGCAAACCTCTAAACTAATAAAAATCAGGTCTTTCAATAGACCAGAGAAAATAATACGATATTTAATGAAGATAAGTTCCAGCTCCTGCGCTATATTCAAAAAAATATGAAAACTGAAAGTACGTACAAAACTCAGTCAAATCATACCATAGAACGTAACAGCAATGTAAAAGATTTGTGTGTAATCTTGGAAGACTTTATTTTTAAAGAACACAATAAAGTAGTCGTCACAACTGCAATAAAAATGACAGGTTGGATAACAAGACCCTTTCACACTAGAGGTGCCGTACCAATGATGATACTCTTCAATACGCTGGTGATCTCTGGAGTGGAATACTGTTGCACAATGACAGCCCGTTTCAAAGCTGGAGAAATTGCTGACCTGGAGAGAGTGCAAAAACCTTTACTGGTAGAATATACTCAATAAACCATCTAAATTACTGCGACTGACTAAAATGCCTAAATCTGTATTCTTTAGAGCGCGGGCGGGAGAAATACATAATAAATCTACACATGGAAAATATTAGATTGTCTGGTCCCAAATCTGCACACAGAAATAGCATCACACGAGACCAGGAGGCATGGCAGGATGTGAAGAACACCTCTGTTGATAAAACAGAGGTGCAATAGGTACTCTGTGGAGAACTCTATCAACATCAGAGGCCAGAGACTGTTCAACACGCTTCCACTAGTTGCATAATTGGCCGACCCCTCGCAGTGATCAAGAGAGAACTCGATAAACACCTCGAAATCAACCCCTGATCAACCAAGCTGTGATTCATACGTCAGGCTGCAAGCAGCCGCGTCCAACAGCCTGGTTGACCAGGCCATCAACCAGGAGGCCTGGTCATAGACCGGGCCGCGGGGATCACGACCCCGGAAACATTGCAAGGTAACCGCAAGGTAACCGCGAGGCAAGGTGGAACATCAACATTTCTTAAGGTTCTGTCAAACACATTTCTAATGTCTACACCGCGAGTTGTTTCCTGTAATGCCACAAAGTCCAACATCTCGTCTGTCACATTTACACCAGAGGAAACATAACGAACAAATATTACCAGTTGTGGGTTGTCTTGTGTGTCTGTTGATGAGTCAAGAGCTAAGCTGAATGCATCATAACTTGTTTATTCATTTTGCATTTAGCCTGCAACATGAACACTGACCTGAGAGATGCGCCTCTCTTTAGTGTACTCACCTAGTTATGCTTGCGGGCGTTGAGCTCTGGCTCTTTGGTCTCTCCCCCCCCTCTCAGCCGTTAATCAACTGGTGTACAGATTCCTGAACCTATTGGGCTCTATTAAATCTACATTTGAAACTGTGTATGGAGTCTGCCTCCACCACATCACTACTTAATGCATTCCATTTATTAACTACTCTGACACTGAAAAAATTCTTTCTAGCGTCTCTGTGGCTCATTTGGGTACTAACTTTCCACCTGTGTCCCTTTGTTCGTATTCCACCTGTGCTAAAGAGTTTGTCTTTGTCCACCCTGTCAATTCCCCCTGAGAATTTTGTAGGTGGTTATCATGTCTCCCCTTACTCTTCTGTTTTCGAGGGACGTAAGGTTCAGCTCCCTTAGCCTCTCCTCGTAGCTCATACCTCTCAGTTCCGGGAAGAGTTTGGTGGCATACCGCTGAATCTTCTCTAACTTTGTCTAGTGTTTAACTAGGTATGGACTTCAGGTTGGAGCTGCATATTCCAGGATTGGTCTGACATATGTAGTATACAGGGTCCTGAACGATTCCTTACACAAGTTTCTAAAGGCAGTTCTTATGTTTGTCAACCTAGCATATGCCGCTGATGATGTCCTTTTGATGTGGGCCTCTAGGGACAGGTTCGGAGTTATTTCAACCCCTAGATCTTTCTCTCTCTATGACTTGCAGGATATCACCTCCCAGATGGTACCTTGTGTTCAGCCTCCTGCTCCCTTCGCCTTATTCCATTACTTTACATTTTCCTGAGTTGAACTTTAGTAGCCATTCTCTAGACCATTCCTCCATTTGTCCAGGTCGTTATTTTTAACGACCTGGAAATGATAAAATATACGAGTTTATACCCTACATTATACCTGTATAATGATAAATTATACAAGAGATAAAATTATACATTATATATTATCACATATATTTGTGATTAGTCTAACATGTTTATATAAGGCTGAGCTTTATGGCCACGTGTGACAGACCTCTTGTGTTAGTAACACTTGTAACCCGTATTGGCCGTGATAGTATGGTGACGGAATTGTTCATTGTCATGGTGGGAGACACGCACACTGTGGGAGCCCTGGTCATGGTGGGAGACACGCACACTGTGGGAGCCCTGGTCATGGTGGGAGACACGCACACTGTGGGAGCCCTGGTCATGGTGGGAGACACGCACACTGTGGGAGCCCTGGTCATGGTGGGAGACACGCACACTGTGGGAGCCCTGGTCATGGTGGGAGACACGCACACTGTGGGAGCCCTGGTCATGGTGGGAGACACGCACACTGTGGGAGCCCTGGTCATGGTGGGAGACACGCACACTGTGGGAGCCCTGGTCATGGTGGGAGACACGCACACTGTGGGAGCCCTGGTCATGGTGGGAGACACGCACACTGTGGGAGCCCTGGTCATGGTGGGAGACACGCACACTGTGGGAGCCCTGGTCATGGTGGGAGACACGCACACTGTGGGAGCCCTGGTCATGGTGGGAGACACGCACACTGTGGGAGCCCTGGTCATGGTGGGAGACACGCACACTGTGGGAGCCCTGGTCATGGTGGGAGACACGCACACTGTGGGAGCCCTGGTCATGGTGGGAGACACGCACACTGTGGGAGCCCTGGTCATGGTGGGAGACACGCACACTGTGGGAGCCCTGGTCATGGTGGGAGACACGCACACTGTGGGAGCCCTGGTCATGGTGGGAGACACGCACACTGTGGGAGCCCTGGTCATGGTGGGAGACACGCACACTGTGGGAGCCCTGGTCATGGTGGGAGACACGCACACTGTGGGAGCCCTGGTCATGGTGGGAGACATGGTCATGGTGGGAGACACGCACAGCTGTGGGAGCCCTGGTCATGGTGGGAGACACGCACACTGTGGGAGCCCCCAGCGTGGGAGCCCTGGTCATGGTGCCCTGGTCATGGTGGGAGACACGCACACTGTGGGAGCCCCCAGCGTGGGAGCCCTGGTCATGGTGGGAGACATACACACTGTGGGAGCGCCCAGCGTGGTCATGGTGGGAGCCCTGGTCATGGTGGGAGACATACACACTGTGGGAGCGCCCAGCGTGGGAGCCCTGGTCATGGTGGGAGACATACACACTGTGGGAGCCCTGCGTGGGAGCCCTGGTCATGGTGGGAGACATACACACTGTGGGAGCGCCCAGCGTGGGAGCCCTGGTCATGGTGGGAGACATACACACTGTGGGAGCGCCCAGCGTGGGAGCCCTGGTCATGGTGGGAGACATGTGGGAGCGCCCAGCATGGTGGGAGACATACACACTGTGGGAGCGCCCAGCGTGGGAGCCCTGGTCATGGTGGGAGACATACACACTGTGGGAGCGCCCAGCGTGGGAGCCCTGGTCATGGTGGGAGACATACACACTGTGGGAGCGCCCAGCGTGGGAGCCCTGGTCATGGTGGGAGACACGCACAGCTGTGGGAGCGCCCACACTGTGGGAGCCCTGGTCATGGTGGGAGACATACACACTGTGGGAGCGCCCAGCGTGGGAGCCCTGGTCATGGTGGGAGACATACACACTGTGGGAGCGCCCAGCGTGGGAGCCCTGGTCATGGTGGGAGACATACACACTGTGGGAGCGCCCAGCGTGGGAGCCCTGGTCATGGTGGGAGACATACACACTGTGGGAGCGCCCAGCGTGGGAGCCCTGGTCATGGTGGGAGCACATACACACTGTGGGAGCGCCCAGCGTGGGAGCCCTGGTCATGGTGGGAGACATACACACTGTGGGAGCGCCCAGCGTGGGAGCCCTGGTCATGGTGGGAGACATACACACTGTGGGAGCGCCCAGCGTGGGAGCCCTGGTCATGGTGGGAGACATACACACTGTGGGAGCCCCCAGCGTGGGAGCCCTGGTCAACGAGGGAGACATACACACTGTGGGAGCGCCCAGCGTGGGAGCCCTGGTCATGGTGGGAGACATACACACTGTGGGAGCGCCCAGCGTGGGAGCCCTGGTCATGGTGGGAGACATACACACTGTGGGAGCCCCAGCGTGGGAGCCCTGGTCATGGGGGAGACATACACACTGTGGGAGCGCCCAGCGTGGGAGCCCTGGTCATGGTGGGAGACATACACACTGTGGGAGCGCCCAGCGTGGGAGCCCTGGTCATGGTGGGAGACATACACACTGTGGGAGCGCCCAGCGTGGGAGCCCTGGTCATGGTGGGAGACATACACACTGTGGGAGCGCCCAGCGTGGGAGCCCTGGTCATGGTGGGAGACATACACACTGTGGGAGCGCCCAGCGTGGGAGCCCTGGTCATGGTGGGAGACATACACACTGTGGGAGCGCCCAGCGTGGGAGCCCTGGTCATGGTGGGAGACATACACACTGTGGGAGCGCCCAGCGTGGGAGCCCTGGTCATGGTGGGAGACATACACACTGTGGGAGCGCCCAGCGTGGGAGCCCTGGTCATGGTGGGAGACATACACACTGTGGGAGCGCCCAGCGTGGGAGCCCTGGTCATGGTGGGAGACATACACACTGTGGGAGCGCCCAGCGTGGGAGCCCTGGTCATGGTGGGAGACATACACACTGTGGGAGCGCCCAGCGTGGGAGCCCTGGTCATGGTGGGAGACATACACACTGTGGGAGCGCCCAGCGTGGGAGCCCTGGTCATGGTGGGAGACATACACACTGTGGGAGCGCCCAGCGTGGGAGCCCTGGTCATGGTGGGAGACATACACACTGTGGGAGCGCCCAGCGTGGGAGCCCTGGTCATGGTGGAGCGACATACACACTGTGGGAGCGCCCAGCGTGGGAGCCCTGGTCATGGTGGGAGACATACACACTGTGGGAGCGCCCAGCGTGGGAGCCCTGGTCATGGTGGGAGACATACACACTGTGGGAGCGCCCAGCGTGGGAGCCCTGGTCATGGTGGGAGACATACACACTGTGGGAGCGCCCAGCGTGGGAGCCCTGGTCATGGTGGGAGACATACACACTGTGGGAGCGCCCAGCGTGGGAGCCCTGGTCATGGTGGGAGACATACACACTGTGGGAGCGCCCAGCGTGGGAGCCCTGGTCATGGTGGGAGACATACACACTGTGGGAGCGCCCAGCGTGGGAGCCCTGGTCATGGTGGGAGACATACACACTGTGGGAGCGCCCAGCGTGGGAGCCCTGGTCATGGTGGGAGACATACACACTGTGGGAGCGCCCAGCGTGGGAGCCCTGGTCATGGTGGGAGACATACACACTGTGGGAGCGCCCAGCGTGGGAGCCCTGGTCATGGTGGGAGACATACACACTGTGGGAGCGCCCAGCGTGGGAGCCCTGGTCATGGTGGGAGACATACACACTGTGGGAGCGCCCAGCGTGGGAGCCCTGGTCATGGTGGGAGACATACACACTGTGGGAGCGCCCAGCGTGGGAGCCCTGGTCATGGTGGGAGACATACACACTGTGGGAGCGCCCAGCGTGGGAGCCCTGGTCATGGTGGGAGACATACACACTGTGGGAGCGCCCAGCGTGGGAGCCCTGGTCATGGTGGGAGACATACACACTGTGGGAGCGCCCAGCGTGGGAGCCCTGGTCATGGTGGGAGACATACACACTGTGGGAGCGCCCAGCGTGGGAGCCCTGGTCATGGTGGGAGACATACACACTGTGGGAGCGCCCAGCGTGGGAGCCCTGGTCATGGTGGGAGACATACACACTGTGGGAGCGCCCAGCGTGGGAGCCCTGGTCATGGTGGGAGACATACACACTGTGGGAGCGCCCAGCGTGGGAGCCCTGGTCATGGTGGGAGACATACACACTGTGGGAGCGCCCAGCGTGGGAGCCCTGGTCATGGTGGGAGACATACACACTGTGGGAGCGCCCAGGGTGGGAGCCCTGGTCAT
Source organism: Procambarus clarkii (assembly GCF_020424385.1). Classification (NCBI taxonomy): domain Eukaryota; kingdom Metazoa; phylum Arthropoda; class Malacostraca; order Decapoda; family Cambaridae; genus Procambarus; species Procambarus clarkii. The sequence continues at coordinate 65,389 of NW_025575008.1, read as the reverse complement.
GTGGGAGCCCTGGTCATGGTGGGAGACATACACACTGTGGGAGCGCCCAGCGTGGGAGCCCTGGTCATGGTGGGAGACATACACACTGTGGGAGCGCCCAGCGTGGGAGCCCTGGTCATGGTGGGAGACATACACACTGTGGGAGCGCCCAGCGTGGGAGCCCTGGTCATGGTGGGAGACATACACACTGTGGGAGCGGGAGCCCTGGTCATGCGTGGGAGCCCTGGTCATGGTGGGAGACATACACACTGTGGGAGCGCCCAGCGTGGGAGCCCTGGTCATGGTGGGAGACATACACACTGTGGGAGCGCCCAGCGTGGGAGCCCTGGTCATGGTGGGAGACATACACACTGTGGGAGCGCCCAGCGTGGGAGCCCTGGTCATGGTGGGAGACATACACACTGGGAGCCCTGGTCATGAGACATACACACTGTGCCCAGCGTGGGAGCCCTGGTCATGGTGGGAGACATACACACTGTGGGAGCGCCCAGCGTGGGAGCCCTGGTCATGGTGGGAGACATACACACTGTGGGAGCGCCCAGCGTGGGAGCCCTGGTCATGGTGGGAGACATACACACTGTGGGAGCGCCCAGCGTGGGAGCCCTGGTCATGGTGGGAGACATACACACTGTGGGAGCGCCCAGCGTGGGAGCCCTGGTCATGGTGGGAGACATACACACTGTGGGAGCGCCCAGCGTGGGAGCCCTGGTCATGGTGGGAGACATACACACTGTGGGAGCGCCCAGCGTGGGAGCCCTGGTCATGGTGGGAGACATACACACTGTGGGAGCGCCCAGCGTGGGAGCCCTGGTCATGGTGGGAGACATACACACTGTGGGAGCGCCCAGCGTGGGAGCCCTGGTCATGGTGGGAGACATACACACTGTGGGAGCGCCACAGCGTGGGAGCCCTGGTCATGGTGGGAGACATACACACTGTGGGAGCGCCCAGCGTGGGAGCCCTGGTCATGGTGGGAGACATACACACTGTGGGAGCGCCCAGCGTGGGAGCCCTGGTCATGGTGGGAGACATACACACTGTGGGAGCGCCCAGCGTGGGAGCCCTGGTCATGGTGGGAGACATACACACTGTGGGAGCGCCCAGCGTGGGAGCCCTGGTCATGGTGGGAGACATACACACTGTGGGAGCGCCCAGCGTGGGAGCCCTGGTCATGGTGGGAGACATACACACTGTGGGAGCGCCCAGCGTGGGAGCCCTGGTCATGGTGGGAGACATACACACTGTGGGAGCGCCCAGCGTGGGAGCCCTGGTCATGGTGGGAGACATACACACTGTGGGAGCGCCCAGCGTGGGAGCCCTGGTCATGGTGGGAGACATACACACTGTGGGAGCGCCCAGCGTGGGAGCCCTGGTCATGGTGGGAGACATACACACTGTGGGAGCGCCCAGCGTGGGAGCCCTGGTCATGGTGGGAGACATACACACTGTGGGAGCGCCCAGCGTGGGAGCCCTGGTCATGGTGGGAGACATACACACTGTGGGAGCGCCCAGCGTGGGAGCCCTGGTCATGGTGGGAGACATACACACTGTGGGAGCGCCCAGCGTGGGAGCCCTGGTCATGGTGGGAGACATACACACTGTGGGAGCGCCCAGCGTGGGAGCCCTGGTCATGGTGGGAGACATACACACTGTGGGAGCGCCCAGCGTGGGAGCCCTGGTCATGGTGGGAGACATACACACTGTGGGAGCGCCCAGCGTGGGAGCCCTGGTCATGGTGGGAGACATACACACTGTGGGAGCGCCCAGCGTGGGAGCCCTGGTCATGGTGGGAGACATACACACTGTGGGAGCGCCCAGCGTGGGAGCCCTGGTCATGGTGGGAGACATACACACTGTGGGAGCGCCCAGCGTGGGAGCCCTGGTCATGGTGGGAGACATACACACTGTGGGAGCGCCCAGCGTGGGAGCCCTGGTCATGGTGGGAGACATACACACTGTGGGAGCGCCCAGCGTGGGAGCCCTGGTCATGGTGGGAGACATACACACTGTGGGAGCGCCCAGCGTGGGAGCCCTGGTCATGGTGGGAGACATACACACTGTGGGAGCGCCCAGCGTGGGAGCCCTGGTCATGGTGGGAGACATACACACTGTGGGAGCGCCCAGCGTGGGAGCCCTGGTCATGGTGGGAGACATACACACTGTGGGAGCGCCCAGCGTGGGAGCCCTGGTCATGGTGGGAGACATACACACTGTGGGAGCGCCCAGCGTGGGAGCCCTGGTCATGGTGGGAGACATACACACTGTGGGAGCGCCCAGCGTGGGAGCCCTGGTCATGGTGGGAGACATACACACTGTGGGAGCGCCCAGCGTGGGAGCCCTGGTCATGGTGGGAGACATACACACTGTGGGAGCGCCCAGCGTGGGAGCCCTGGTCATGGTGGGAGACATACACACTGTGGGAGCGCCCAGCGTGGGAGCCCTGGTCATGGTGGGAGACATACACACTGTGGGAGCGCCCAGCGTGGGAGCCCTGGTCATGGTGGGAGACATACACACTGTGGGAGCGCCCAGCGTGGGAGCCCTGGTCATGGTGGGAGACATACACACTGTGGGAGCGCCCAGCGTGGGAGCCCTGGTCATGGTGGGAGACATACACACTGTGGGAGCGCCCAGCGTGGGAGCCCTGGTCATGGTGGGAGACATACACACTGTGGGAGCGCCCAGCGTGGGAGCCCTGGTCATGGTGGGAGACATACACACTGTGGGAGCGCCCAGCGTGGGAGCCCTGGTCATGGTGGGAGACATACACACTGTGGGAGCGCCCAGCGTGGGAGCCCTGGTCATGGTGGGAGACATACACACTGTGGGAGCGCCCAGCGTGGGAGCCCTGGTCATGGTGGGAGACATACACACTGTGGGAGCGCCCAGCGTGGGAGCCCTGGTCATGGTGGGAGACATACACACTGTGGGAGCGCCCAGCGTGGGAGCCCTGGTCATGGTGGGAGACATACACACTGTGGGAGCGCCCAGCGTGGGAGCCCTGGTCATGGTGGGAGACATACACACTGTGGGAGCGCCCAGCGTGGGAGCCCTGGTCATGGTGGGAGACATACACACTGTGGGAGCGCCCAGCGTGGGAGCCCTGGTCATGGTGGGAGACATACACACTGTGGGAGCGCCCAGCGTGGGAGCCCTGGTCATGGTGGGAGACATACACACTGTGGGAGCGCCCAGCGTGGGAGCCCTGGTCATGGTGGGAGACATACACACTGTGGGAGCGCCCAGCGTGGGAGCCCTGGTCATGGTGGGAGACATACACACTGTGGGAGCGCCCAGCGTGGGAGCCCTGGTCATGGTGGGAGACATACACACTGTGGGAGCGCCCAGCGTGGGAGCCCTGGTCATGGTGGGAGACATACACACTGTGGGAGCGCCCAGCGTGGGAGCCCTGGTCATGGTGGGAGACATACACACTGTGGGAGCGCCCAGCGTGGGAGCCCTGGTCATGGTGGGAGACATACACACTGTGGGAGCGCCCAGCGTGGGAGCCCTGGTCATGGTGGGAGACATACACACTGTGGGAGCGCCCAGCGTGGGAGCCCTGGTCATGGTGGGAGACATACACACTGTGGGAGCGCCCAGCGTGGGAGCCCTGGTCATGGTGGGAGACATACACACTGTGGGAGCGCCCAGCGTGGGAGCCCTGGTCATGGTGGGAGACATACACACTGTGGGAGCGCCCAGCGTGGGAGCCCTGGTCATGGTGGGAGACATACACACTGTGGGAGCGCCCAGCGTGGGAGCCCTGGTCATGGTGGGAGACATACACACTGTGGGAGCGCCCAGCGTGGGAGCCCTGGTCATGGTGGGAGACATACACACTGTGGGAGCGCCCAGCGTGGGAGCCCTGGTCATGGTGGGAGACATACACACTGTGGGAGCGCCCAGCGTGGGAGCCCTGGTCATGGTGGGAGACATACACACTGTGGGAGCGCCCAGCGTGGGAGCCCTGGTCATGGTGGGAGACATACACACTGTGGGAGCGCCCAGCGTGGGAGCCCTGGTCATGGTGGGAGACATACACACTGTGGGAGCGCCCAGCGTGGGAGCCCTGGTCATGGTGGGAGACATACACACTGTGGGAGCGCCCAGCGTGGGAGCCCTGGTCATGGTGGGAGACATACACACTGTGGGAGCGCCCAGCGTGGGAGCCCTGGTCATGGTGGGAGACATACACACTGTGGGAGCGCCCAGCGTGGGAGCCCTGGTCATGGTGGGAGACCCCAGCGTGGTCATGGTGGGAGACATACACACTGTGGGAGCGCCCAGCGTGGGAGCCCTGGTCATGGTGGGAGACATACACACTGTGGGAGCGCCCAGCGTGGGAGCCCTGGTCATGGTGGGAGACATACACACTGTGGGAGAGCCCAGCGTGGGAGCCCTGGTCATGGTGGGAGACATACACACTGTGGGAGCGCCCAGCGTGGGAGCCCTGGTCATGGTGGGAGACATACACACTGTGGGAGCGCCCAGCGTGGGAGCCCTGGTCATGGTGGGAGACATACACACTGTGGGAGCGCCCAGCGTGGGAGCCCTGGTCATGGTGGGAGACATACACACTGTGGGAGCGCCCAGCGTGGGAGCCCTGGTCATGGTGGGAGACATACACACTGTGGGAGCGCCCAGCGTGGGAGCCCTGGTCATGGTGGGAGACATACACACTGTGGGAGCGCCCAGCGTGGGAGCCCTGGTCATGGTGGGAGACATACACACTGTGGGAGCGCCCAGCGTGGGAGCCCTGGTCATGGTGGGAGACATACACACTGTGGGAGCGCCCAGCGTGGGAGCCCTGGTCATGGTGGGAGACATACACACTGTGGGAGCGCCCAGCGTGGGAGCCCTGGTCATGGTGGGAGACATACACACTGTGGGAGCGCCCAGCGTGGGAGCCCTGGTCATGGTGGGAGACATACACACTGTGGGAGCGCCCAGCGTGGGAGCCCTGGTCATGGTGGGAGACATACACACTGTGGGAGCGCCCAGCGTGGGAGCCCTGGTCATGGTGGGAGACATACACACTGTGGGAGCGCCCAGCGTGGGAGCCCTGGTCATGGTGGAGACATACACACTGTGGGAGCGCCCAGCGTGGGAGCCCTGGTCATGGTGGGAGACATACACACTGTGGGAGCGCCCAGCGTGGGAGCCCTGGTCATGGTGGGAGACATACACACTGTGGGAGCGCCCAGCGTGGGAGCCCTGGTCATGGTGGGAGACATACACACTGTGGGAGCGCCCAGCGTGGGAGCCCTGGTCATGGTGGGAGACATACACACTGTGGGAGCGCCCAGCGTGGGAGCCCTGGTCATGGTGGGAGACATACACACTGTGGGAGCGCCCAGCGTGGGAGCCCTGGTCATGGTGGGAGACATACACACTGTGGGAGCGCCCAGCGTGGGAGCCCTGGTCATGGTGGGAGACATACACACTGTGGGAGCGCCCAGCGTGGGAGCCCTGGTCATGGTGGGAGACATACACACTGTGGGAGCGCCCAGCGTGGGAGCCCTGGTCATGGTGGGAGACATACACACTGTGGGAGCGCCCAGCGTGGGAGCCCTGGTCATGGTGGGAGACATACACACTGTGGGAGCGCCCAGCGTGGGAGCCCTGGTCATGGTGGGAGACATACACACTGTGGGAGCGCCCAGCGTGGGAGCCCTGGTCATGGTGGGAGACATACACACTGTGGGAGCGCCCAGCGTGGGAGCCCTGGTCATGGTGGGAGACATACACACTGTGGGAGCGCCCAGCGTGGGAGCCCTGGTCATGGTGGGAGACATACACACTGTGGGAGCGCCCAGCGTGGGAGCCCTGGTCATGGTGGGAGACATACACACTGTGGGAGCGCCCAGCGTGGGAGCCCTGGTCATGGTGGGAGACATGGGAGCGCCCAGCGTGGGAGCCCTGGTCATGGTGGGAGACATACACACTGTGGGAGCGCCCAGCGTGGGAGCCCTGGTCATGGTGGGAGACATACACACTGTGGGAGCGCCCAGCGTGGGAGCCCTGGTCATGGTGGGAGACATACACACTGTGGGAGCGCCCAGCGTGGGAGCCCTGGTCATGGTGGGAGACATACACACTGTGGGAGCGCCCAGCGTGGGAGCCCTGGTCATGGTGGGAGACATACACACTGTGGGAGCGCCCAGCGTGGGAGCCCTGGTCATGGTGGGAGACATACACACTGTGGGAGCGCCCAGCGTGGGAGCCCTGGTCATGGTGGGAGACATACACACTGTGGGAGCGCCCAGCGTGGGAGCCCTGGTCATGGGGAGACATACACACTGTGGGAGCGCCCAGCGTGGGAGCCCTGGTCATGGTGGGAGACATACACACTGTGGGAGCGCCCAGCGTGGGAGCCCTGGTCATGGTGGGAGACATACACACTGTGGGAGCGCCCAGCGTGGGAGCCCTGGTCATGGTGGGAGACATACACACTGTGGGAGCGCCCAGCGTGGGAGCCCTGGTCATGGTGGGAGACATACACACTGTGGGAGCGCCCAGCGTGGGAGCCCTGGTCATGGTGGGAGACATACACACTGTGGGAGCGCCCAGCGTGGGAGCCCTGGTCATGGTGGGAGACATACACACTGTGGGAGCGCCCAGCGTGGGAGCCCTGGTCATGGTGGGAGACATACACACTGTGGGAGCGCCCAGCGTGGGAGCCCTGGTCATGGTGGGAGACATACACACTGTGGGAGCGCCCAGCGTGGGAGCCCTGGTCATGGTGGGAGACATACACACTGTGGGAGCGCCCAGCGTGGGAGCCCTGGTCATGGTGGGAGACATACACACTGTGGGAGCGCCCAGCGTGGGAGCCCTGGTCATGGTGGGAGACATACACACTGTGGGAGCGCCCAGCGTGGGAGCCCTGGTCATGGTGGGAGACATACACACTGTGGGAGCGTGGGAGCCCTGGTCATGCGTGGGACATACACACTGGGGAGCAGCGTGGGAGACATGGTCATGGTGGGAGACATACACAGCGTGGGAGCCCTGGTCATGGTGGGAGACATACACACTGTGGGAGCGCCCAGCGTGGGAGCCCTGGTCATGGTGGGAGACATACACACTGTGGGAGCGCCCAGCGTGGGAGCCCTGGTCATGGTGGGAGACATACACACTGTGGGAGCGCCCAGCGTGGGAGCCCTGGTCATGGTGGGAGACATACACACTGTGGGAGCGCCCAGCGTGGGAGCCCTGGTCATGGTGGGAGACATACACACTGTGGGAGCGCCCAGCGTGGGAGCCCTGGTCATGGTGGGAGACATACACACTGTGGGAGCGCCCAGCGTGGGAGCCCTGGTCATGGTGGGAGACATACACACTGTGGGAGCGCCCAGCGTGGGAGCCCTGGTCATGGTGGGAGACATACACACTGTGGGAGCGCCCAGCGTGGGAGCCCTGGTCATGGTGGGAGACATACACACTGTGGGAGCGCCCAGCGTGGGAGCCCTGGTCATGGTGGGAGACATACACACTGTGGGAGCGCCCAGCGTGGGAGCCCTGGTCATGGTGGGAGACATACACACTGTGGGAGCGCCCAGCGTGGGAGCCCTGGTCATGGTGGGAGACATACACACTGTGGGAGCGCCCAGCGTGGGAGCCCTGGTCATGGTGGGAGACATACACACTGTGGGAGCGCCCAGCGTGGGAGCCCTGGTCATGGTGGGAGACATACACACTGTGGGAGCGCCCAGCGTGGGAGCCCTGGTCATGGTGGGAGACATACACACTGTGGGAGCGCCCAGCGTGGGAGCCCTGGTCATGGTGGGAGACATACACACTGTGGGAGCGCCCAGCGTGGGAGCCCTGGTCATGGTGGGAGACATACACACTGTGGGAGCGCCCAGCGTGGGAGCCCTGGTCATGGTGGGAGACATACACACTGTGGGAGCGCCCAGCGTGGGAGCCCTGGTCATGGTGGGAGACATACACACTGTGGGAGCGCCCAGCGTGGGAGCCCTGGTCATGGTGGGAGACATACACACTGTGGGAGCGCCCAGCGTGGGAGCCCTGGTCATGGTGGGAGACATACACACTGTGGGAGCGCCCAGCGTGGGAGCCCTGGTCATGGTGGGAGACATACACACTGTGGGAGCGCCCAGCGTGGGAGCCCTGGTCATGGTGGGAGACATACACACTGTGGGAGCGCCCAGCGTGGGAGCCCTGGTCATGGTGGGAGACATACACACTGTGGGAGCGCCCAGCGTGGGAGCCCTGGTCATGGTGGGAGACATACACACTGTGGGAGCGCCCAGCGTGGGAGCCCTGGTCATGGTGGGAGACATACACACTGTGGGAGCGCCCAGCGTGGGAGCCCTGGTCATGGTGGGAGACATACACACTGTGGGAGCGCCCAGCGTGGGAGCCCTGGTCATGGTGGGAGACATACACACTGTGGGAGCGCCCAGCGTGGGAGCCCTGGTCATGGTGGGAGACATACACACTGTGGGAGCGCCCAGCGTGGGAGCCCTGGTCATGGTGGGAGACATACACACTGTGGGAGCGCCCAGCGTGGGAGCCCTGGTCATGGTGGGAGACATACACACTGTGGGAGCGCCCAGCGTGGGAGCCCTGGTCATGGTGGGAGACATACACACTGTGGGAGCGCCCAGCGTGGGAGCCCTGGTCATGGTGGGAGACATACACACTGTGGGAGCGCCCAGCGTGGGAGCCCTGGTCATGGTGGGAGACATACACACTGTGGGAGCGCCCAGCGTGGGAGCCCTGGTCATGGTGGGAGACATACACACTGTGGGAGCGCCCAGCGTGGGAGCCCTGGTCATGGTGGGAGACATACACACTGTGGGAGCGCCCAGCGTGGGAGCCCTGGTCATGGTGGGAGACATACACACTGTGGGAGCGCCCAGCGTGGGAGCCCTGGTCATGGTGGGAGACATACACACTGTGGGAGCGCCCAGCGTGGGAGCCCTGGTCATGGTGGGAGACATACACACTGTGGGAGCGCCCAGCGTGGGAGCCCTGGTCATGGTGGGAGACATACACACTGTGGGAGCGCCCAGCGTGGGAGCCCTGGTCATGGTGGGAGACATACACACTGTGGGAGCCCCTGGTCATGGTGGGAGACATACACACTGTGGGAGCACCCAGCGTGGAAGCCCTGGTCATGGTGGGAGACATACACACTGTGGGAGCGCCCAGCGTGGGAGCCCTGGTCATGGTGGGAGACATACACACTGTGGGAGCGCCCAGCGTGGGAGCCCTGGTCATGGTGGGAGACATACACACTGTGGGAGCGCCCAGCGTGGGAGCCCTGGTCATGGTGGGAGACATACACACTGTGGGAGCGCCCAGCGTGGGAGCCCTGGTCATGGTGGGAGACATACACACTGTGGGAGCGCCCAGCGTGGGAGCCCTGGTCATGGTGGGAGACATACACACTGTGGGAGCGCCCAGCGTGGGAGCCCTGGTCATGGTGGGAGACATACACACTGTGGGAGCGCCCAGCGTGGGAGCCCTGGTCATGGTGGGAGACATACACACTGTGGGAGCGCCCAGCGTGGGAGCCCTGGTCATGGTGGGAGACATACACACTGTGGGAGCGCCCAGCGTGGGAGCCCTGGTCATGGTGGGAGACATACACACTGTGGGAGCGCCCAGCGTGGGAGCCCTGGTCATGGTGGGAGACATACACACTGTGGGAGCGCCCAGCGTGGGAGCCCTGGTCATGGTGGGAGACATACACACTGTGGGAGCGCCCAGCGTGGGAGCCCTGGTCATGGTGGGAGACATACACACTGTGGGAGCGCCCAGCGTGGGAGCCCTGGTCATGGGGGAGACATACACACTGTGGGAGCGCCCAGCGTGGGAGCCCTGGTCATGGTGGGAGACATACACACTGTGGGAGCGCCCAGCGTGGGAGCCCTGGTCATGGTGGGAGACATACACACTGTGGGAGCGCCCAGCGTGGGAGCCCTGGTCATGGTGGGAGACATACACACTGTGGGAGCGCCCAGCGTGGGAGCCCTGGTCATGGTGGGAGACATACACACTGTGGGAGCGCCCAGCGTGGGAGCCCTGGTCATGGTGGGAGACATACACACTGTGGGAGCGCCCAGCGTGGGAGCCCTGGTCATGGTGGGAGACATACACACTGTGGGAGCGCCCAGCGTGGGAGCCCTGGTCATGGTGGGAGACATACACACTGTGGGAGCGCCCAGCGTGGGAGCCCTGGTCATGGTGGGAGACATACACACTGTGGGAGCGCCCAGCGTGGGAGCCCTGGTCATGGTGGGAGACATACACACTGTGGGAGCGCCCAGCGTGGGAGCCCTGGTCATGGTGGGAGACATACACACTGTGGGAGCGCCCAGCGTGGGAGCCCTGGTCATGGTGGGAGACATACACACTGTGGGAGCGCCCAGCGTGGGAGCCCTGGTCATGGTGGGAGACATACACACTGTGGGAGCGCCCAGCGTGGGAGCCCTGGTCATGGTGGGAGACATACACACTGTGGGAGCGCCCAGCGTGGGAGCCCTGGTCATGGTGGGAGACATACACACTGTGGGAGCGTGGGAGCCCTGGTCATGGTGGGAGACATACACACTGTGGGAGCGCCCAGCGTGGGAGCCCTGGTCATGGTGGGAGACATACACACTGTGGGAGCGCCCAGCGTGGGAGCCCTGGTCATGGTGGGAGACATACACACTGTGGGAGCGCCCAGCGTGGGAGCCCTGGTCATGGTGGGAGACATACACACTGTGGGAGCGCCCAGCGTGGGAGCCCTGGTCATGGTGGGAGACATACACACTGTGGGAGCGCCCAGCGTGGGAGCCCTGGTCATGGTGGGAGACATACACACTGTGGGAGCGCCCAGCGTGGGAGCCCTGGTCATGGTGGGAGACATACACACTGTGGGAGCGCCCAGCGTGGGAGCCCTGGTCATGGTGGGAGACATACACACTGTGGGAGCGCCCAGCGTGGGAGCCCTGGTCATGGTGGGAGACATACACACTGTGGGAGCGCCCAGCGTGGGAGCCCTGGTCATGGTGGGAGACATACACACTGTGGGAGCGCCCAGCGTGGGAGCCCTGGTCATGGTGGGAGACATACACACTGTGGGAGCGCCCAGCGTGGGAGCCCTGGTCATGGTGGGAGACATACACACTGTGGGAGCGCCCAGCGTGGGAGCCCTGGTCATGGTGGGAGACATACACACTGTGGGAGCGCCCAGCGTGGGAGCCCTGGTCATGGTGGGAGACATACACACTGTGGGAGCGCCCAGCGTGGGAGCCCTGGTCATGGTGGGAGACATACACACTGTGGGAGCGCCCAGCGTGGGAGCCCTGGTCATGGTGGGAGACATACACACTGTGGGAGCGCCCAGCGTGGGAGCCCTGGTCATGGTGGGAGACATACACACTGTGGGAGCGCCCAGCGTGGGAGCCCTGGTCATGGTGGGAGACATACACACTGTGGGAGCGCCCAGCGTGGGAGCCCTGGTCATGGTGGGAGACATACACACTGTGGGAGCGCCCAGCGTGGGAGCCCTGGTCATGGTGGGAGACATACACACTGTGGGAGCGCCCAGCGTGGGAGCCCTGGTCATGGTGGGAGACATACACACTGTGGGAGCGCCCAGCGTGGGAGCCCTGGTCATGGTGGGAGACATACACACTGTGGGAGCGCCCAGCGTGGGAGCCCTGGTCATGGTGGGAGACATACACACTGTGGGAGCGCCCAGCGTGGGAGCCCTGGTCATGGTGGGAGACATACACACTGTGGGAGCGCCCAGCGTGGGAGCCCTGGTCATGGTGGGAGACATACACACTGTGGGAGCGCCCAGCGTGGGAGCCCTGGTCATGGTGGGAGACATACACACTGTGGGAGCGCCCAGCGTGGGAGCCCTGGTCATGGTGGGAGACATACACACTGTGGGAGCGCCCAGCGTGGGAGCCCTGGTCATGGTGGGAGACATACACACTGTGGGAGCGCCCAGCGTGGGAGCCCTGGTCATGGTGGGAGACATACACACTGTGGGAGCGCCCAGCGTGGGAGCCCTGGTCATGGTGGGAGACATACACACTGTGGGAGCGCCCAGCGTGGGAGCCCTGGTCATGGTGGGAGACATACACACTGTGGGAGCGCCCAGCGTGGGAGCCCTGGTCATGGTGGGAGACATACACACTGTGGGAGCGCCCAGCGTGGGAGCCCTGGTCATGGTGGGAGACATACACACTGTGGGAGCGCCCAGCGTGGGAGCCCTGGTCATGGTGGGAGACATACACACTGTGGGAGCGCCCAGCGTGGGAGCCCTGGTCATGGTGGGAGACATACACACTGTGGGAGCGCCCAGCGTGGGAGCCCTGGTCATGGTGGGAGACATACACACTGTGGGAGCGCCCAGCGTGGGAGCCCTGGTCATGGTGGGAGACATACACACTGTGGGAGCGCCCAGCGTGGGAGCCCTGGTCATGGTGGGAGACATACACACTGTGGGAGCGCCCAGCGTGGGAGCCCTGGTCATGGTGGGAGACATACACACTGTGGGAGCGCCCAGCGTGGGAGCCCTGGTCATGGTGGGAGACATACACACTGTGGGAGCGCCCAGCGTGGGAGCCCTGGTCATGGTGGGAGACATACACACTGTGGGAGCGCCTGCGTGGGAGCCCTGGTCATGGTGGGAGACATACACACTGTGGGAGCGCCCAGCGTGGGAGCCCTGGTCATGGTGGGAGACATACACACTGTGGGAGCGCCCAGCGTGGGAGCCCTGGTCATGGTGGGAGACATACACACTGTGGGAGCGCCCAGCGTGGGAGCCCTGGTCATGGTGGGAGACATACACACTGTGGGAGCGCCCAGCGTGGGAGCCCTGGTCATGGTGGGAGACATACACACTGTGGGAGCGCCCAGCGTGGGAGCCCTGGTCATGGTGGGAGACATACACACTGTGGGAGCGCCCAGCGTGGGAGCCCTGGTCATGGTGGGAGACATACACACTGTGGGAGCGCCCAGCGTGGGAGCCCTGGTCATGGTGGGAGACATACACACTGTGGGAGCGCCCAGCGTGGGAGCCCTGGTCATGGTGGGAGACATACACACTGTGGGAGCGCCCAGCGTGGGAGCCCTGGTCATGGTGGGAGACATACACACTGTGGGAGCGCCCAGCGTGGGAGCCCTGGTCATGGTGGGAGACATACACACTGTGGGAGCGCCCAGCGTGGGAGCCCTGGTCATGGTGGGAGACATACACACTGTGGGAGCGCCCAGCGTGGGAGCCCTGGTCATGGTGGGAGACATACACACTGTGGGAGCGCCCAGCGTGGGAGCCCTGGTCATGGTGGGAGACATACACACTGTGGGAGCGCCCAGCGTGGGAGCCCTGGTCATGGTGGGAGACATACACACTGTGGGAGCCCCAGCGTGGTGGTCATGGTGGGAGACATACACACTGTGGGAGCGCCCAGCGTGGGAGCCCTGGTCATGGTGGGAGACATACACACTGTGGGAGCGCCCAGCGTGGGAGCCCTGGTCATGGTGGGAGACATACACACTGTGGGAGCGCCCAGCGTGGGAGCCCTGGTCATGGTGGGAGACATACACACTGTGGGAGCGCCCAGCGTGGGAGCCCTGGTCATGGTGGGAGACATACACACTGTGGGAGCGCCCAGCGTGGGAGCCCTGGTCATGGTGGGAGACATACACACTGTGGGAGCGCCCAGCGTGGGAGCCCTGGTCATGGTGGGAGACATACACACTGTGGGAGCGCCCAGCGTGGGAGCCCTGGTCATGGTGGGAGACATACACACTGTGGGAGCGCCCAGCGTGGGAGCCCTGGTCATGGTGGGAGACATACACACTGTGGGAGCGCCCAGCGTGGGAGCCCTGGTCATGGTGGGAGACATACACACTGTGGGAGCGCCCAGCGTGGGAGCCCTGGTCATGGTGGGAGACATACACACTGTGGGAGCGCCCAGCGTGGGAGCCCTGGTCATGGTGGGAGACATACACACTGTGGGAGCGCCCAGCGTGGGAGCCCTGGTCATGGTGGGAGACATACACACTGTGGGAGCGCCCAGCGTGGGAGCCCTGGTCATGGTGGGAGACATACACACTGTGGGAGCGCCCAGCGTGGGAGCCCTGGTCATGGTGGGAGACATACACACTGTGGGAGCGCCCAGCGTGGGAGCCCTGGTCATGGTGGGAGACATACACACTGTGGGAGCGCCCAGCGTGGGAGCCCTGGTCATGGTGGGAGACATACACACTGTGGGAGCGCCCAGCGTGGGAGCCCTGGTCATGGTGGGAGACATACACACTGTGGGAGCGCCCAGCGTGGGAGCCCTGGTCATGGTGGGAGACATACACACTGTGGGAGCGCCCAGCGTGGGAGCCCTGGTCATGGTGGGAGACATACACACTGTGGGAGCGCCCAGCGTGGGAGCCCTGGTCATGGTGGGAGACATACACACTGTGGGAGCGCCCAGCGTGGGAGCCCTGGTCATGGTGGGAGACATACACACTGTGGGAGCGCCCAGCGTGGGAGCCCTGGTCATGGTGGGAGACATACACACTGTGGGAGCGCCCAGCGTGGGAGCCCTGGTCATGGTGGGAGACATACACACTGTGGGAGCGCCCAGCGTGGGAGCCCTGGTCATGGTGGGAGACATACACACTGTGGGAGCGCCCAGCGTGGGAGCCCTGGTCATGGTGGGAGACATACACACTGTGGGAGCGCCCAGCGTGGGAGCCCTGGTCATGGTGGGAGACATACACACTGTGGGAGCGCCCAGCGTGGGAGCCCTGGTCATGGTGGGAGACATACACACTGTGGGAGCGCCCAGCGTGGGAGCCCTGGTCATGGTGGGAGACATACACACTGTGGGAGCGCCCAGCGTGGGAGCCCTGGTCATGGTGGGAGACATACACACTGTGGGAGCGCCCAGCGTGGGAGCCCTGGTCATGGTGGGAGACATACACACTGTGGGAGCGCCCAGCGTGGGAGCCCTGGTCATGGTGGGAGACATACACACTGTGGGAGCGCCCAGCGTGGGAGCCCTGGTCATGGTGGGAGACATACACACTGTGGGAGCGCCCAGCGTGGGAGCCCTGGTCATGGTGGGAGACATACACACTGTGGGAGCGCCCAGCGTGGGAGCCCTGGTCATGGTGGGAGACATACACACTGTGGGAGCGCCCAGCGTGGGAGCCCTGGTCATGGTGGGAGACATACACACTGTGGGAGCGCCCAGCGTGGGAGCCCTGGTCATGGTGGGAGACATACACACTGTGGGAGCGCCCAGCGTGGGAGCCCTGGTCATGGTGGGAGACATACACACTGTGGGAGCGCCCAGCGTGGGAGCCCTGGTCATGGTGGGAGACATACACACTGTGGGAGCGCCCAGCGTGGGAGCCCTGGTCATGGTGGGAGACATACACACTGTGGGAGCGCCCAGCGTGGGAGCCCTGGTCATGGTGGGAGACATACACACTGTGGGAGCGCCCAGCGTGGGAGCCCTGGTCATGGTGGGAGACATACACACTGTGGGAGCCCTGGTCATGGTGGGAGACATACACACTGTGGGAGCGCCCAGCGTGGGAGCCCTGGTCATGGTGGGAGACATACACACTGTGGGAGCGCCCAGCGTGGGAGCCCTGGTCATGGTGGGAGACATACACACTGTGGGAGCGCCCAGCGTGGGAGCCCTGGTCATGGTGGGAGACATACACACTGTGGGAGCGCCCAGCGTGGGAGCCCTGGTCATGGTGGGAGACATACACACTGTGGGAGCGCCCAGCGTGGGAGCCCTGGTCATGGTGGGAGACATACACACTGTGGGAGCGCCCAGCGTGGGAGCCCTGGTCATGGTGGGAGACATACACACTGTGGGAGCGCCCAGCGTGGGAGCCCTGGTCATGGTGGGAGACATACACACTGTGGGAGCGCCCAGCGTGGGAGCCCTGGTCATGGTGGGAGACATACACACTGTGGGAGCGCCCAGCGTGGGAGCCCTGGTCATGGTGGGAGACATACACACTGTGGGAGCGCCCAGCGTGGGAGCCCTGGTCATGGTGGGAGACATACACACTGTGGGAGCGCCCAGCGTGGGAGCCCTGGTCATGGTGGGAGACATACACACTGTGGGAGCGCCCAGCGTGGGAGCCCTGGTCATGGTGGGAGACATACACACTGTGGGAGCGCCCAGCGTGGGAGCCCTGGTCATGGTGGGAGACATACACACTGTGGGAGCGCCCAGCGTGGGAGCCCTGGTCATGGTGGGAGACATACACACTGTGGGAGCGCCCAGCGTGGGAGCCCTGGTCATGGTGGGAGACATACACACTGTGGGAGCGCCCAGCGTGGGAGCCCTGGTCATGGTGGGAGACATACACACTGTGGGAGCGCCCAGCGTGGGAGCCCTGGTCATGGTGGGAGACATACACACTGTGGGAGCGCCCAGCGTGGGAGCCCTGGTCATGGTGGGAGACATACACACTGTGGGAGCGCCCAGCGTGGGAGCCCTGGTCATGGTGGGAGACATACACACTGTGGGAGCGCCCAGCGTGGGAGCCCTGGTCATGGTGGGAGACATACACACTGTGGGAGCGCCCAGCGTGGGAGCCCTGGTCATGGTGGGAGACATACACACTGTGGGAGCGCCCAGCGTGGGAGCCCTGGTCATGGTGGGAGACATACACACTGTGGGAGCGCCCAGCGTGGGAGCCCTGGTCATGGTGGGAGACATACACACTGTGGGAGCGCCCAGCGTGGGAGCCCTGGTCATGGTGGGAGACATACACACTGTGGGAGCGCCCAGCGTGGGAGCCCTGGTCATGGTGGGAGACATACACACTGTGGGAGCGCCTAGCGTGGGAGCCCTGGTCATGGTGGGAGACATACACACTGTGGGAGCGCCCAGCGTGGGAGCCCTGGTCATGGTGGGAGACATACACACTGTGGGAGCGCCCAGCGTGGGAGCCCTGGTCATGGTCATGGAGACATACACACTGTGGGAGCGCCCAGCGTGGGAGCCCTGGTCATGGTGGGAGACATACACACTGTGGGAGCGCCCAGCGTGGGAGCCCTGGTCATGGTGGGAGACATACACACTGTGGGAGCGCCCAGCGTGGGAGCCCTGGTCATGGTGGGAGACATACACACTGTGGGAGCGCCCAGCGTGGGAGCCCTGGTCATGGTGGGAGACATACACACTGTGGGAGCGCCCAGCGTGGGAGCCCTGGTCATGGTGGGAGACATACACACTGTGGGAGCCCTGGTCATGGTGGGAGACATACACACTGTGGGAGCGCCCAGCGTGGGAGCCCTGGTCATGGTGGGAGACATACACACTGTGGGAGCGCCCAGCGTGGGAGCCCTGGTCATGGTGGGAGACATACACACTGTGGGAGCGCCCAGCGTGGGAGCCCTGGTCATGGTGGGAGACATACACACTGTGGGAGCGCCCAGCGTGGGAGCCCTGGTCATGGTGGGAGACATACACACTGTGGGAGCGCCCAGCGTGGGAGCCCTGGTCATGGTGGGAGACATACACACTGTGGGAGCGCCCAGCGTGGGAGCCCTGGTCATGGTGGGAGACATACACACTGTGGGAGCGCCCAGCGTGGGAGCCCTGGTCATGGTGGGAGACATACACACTGTGGGAGCGCCCAGCGTGGGAGCCCTGGTCATGGTGGGAGACATACACACTGTGGGAGCGCCCAGCGTGGGAGCCCTGGTCATGGTGGGAGACATACACACTGTGGGAGCGCCCAGCGTGGGAGCCCTGGTCATGGTGGGAGACATACACACTGTGGGAGCGCCCAGCGTGGGAGCCCTGGTCATGGTGGGAGACATACACACTGTGGGAGCGCCCAGCGTGGGAGCCCTGGTCATGGTGGGAGACATACACACTGTGGGAGCGCCCAGCGTGGGAGCCCTGGTCATGGTGGGAGACATACACACTGTGGGAGCGCCCAGCGTGGGAGCCCTGGTCATGGTGGGAGACATACACACTGTGGGAGCGCCCAGCGTGGGAGCCCTGGTCATGGTGGGAGACATACACACTGTGGGAGCGCCCAGCGTGGGAGCCCTGGTCATGGTGGGAGACATACACACTGTGGGAGCGCCCAGCGTGGGAGCCCTGGTCATGGTGGGAGACATACACACTGTGGGAGCGCCCAGCGTGGGAGCCCTGGTCATGGTGGGAGACATACACACTGTGGGAGCGCCCAGCGTGGGAGCCCTGGTCATGGTGGGAGACATACACACTGTGGGAGCGCCCAGCGTGGGAGCCCTGGTCATGGTGGGAGACATACACACTGTGGGAGCGCCCAGCGTGGGAGCCCTGGTCATGGTGGGAGACATACACACTGTGGGAGCGCCCAGCGTGGGAGCCCTGGTCATGGTGGGAGACATACACACTGTGGGAGCGCCCAGCGTGGGAGCCCTGGTCATGGTGGGAGACATACACACTGTGGGAGCGCCCAGCGTGGGAGCCCTGGTCATGGTGGGAGACATACACACTGTGGGAGCGCCCAGCGTGGGAGCCCTGGTCATGGTGGGAGACATACACACTGTGGGAGCGCCCAGCGTGGGAGCCCTGGTCATGGTGGGAGACATACACACTGTGGGAGCGCCCAGCGTGGGAGCCCTGGTCATGGTGGGAGACATACACACTGTGGGAGCGCCCAGCGTGGGAGCCCTGGTCATGGTGGGAGACATACACACTGTGGGAGCGCCCAGCGTGGGAGCCCTGGTCATGGTGGGAGACATACACACTGTGGGAGCGCCCAGCGTGGGAGCCCTGGTCATGGTGGGAGACATACACACTGTGGGAGCGCCCAGCGTGGGAGCCCTGGTCATGGTGGGAGACATACACACTGTGGGAGCGCCCAGCGTGGGAGCCCTGGTCATGGTGGGAGACATACACACTGTGGGAGCGCCTAGCGTGGGAGCCCTGGTCATGGTGGGAGACATACACACTGTGGGAGCGCCCAGCGTGGGAGCCCTGGTCATGGTGGGAGACATACACACTGTGGGAGCGCCCAGCGTGGGAGCCCTGGTCATGGTGGGAGACATACACACTGTGGGAGCGCCCAGCGTGGGAGCCCTGGTCATGGTGGGAGACATACACACTGTGGGAGCGCCCAGCGTGGGAGCCCTGGTCATGGTGGGAGACATACACACTGTGGGAGCGCCCAGCGTGGGAGCCCTGGTCATGGTGGGAGACATACACACTGTGGGAGCGCCCAGCGTGGGAGCCCTGGTCATGGTGGGAGACATACACACTGTGGGAGCGCCCAGCGTGGGAGCCCTGGTCATGGTGGGAGACATACACACTGTGGGAGCGCCCAGCGTGGGAGCCCTGGTCACTGTGGGAGACATGGGACACTGTGGGAGACGCCCAGCGTGGGAGCCCTGGTCATGGTGGGAGACATACACACTGTGGGAGCCTGCCCAGCGTGGGAGCCCTGGTCATGGTGGGAGACATACACACTGTGGGAGCGCCCAGCGTGGGAGCCCTGGTCATGGTGGGAGACATACACACTGTGGGAGCGCCCAGCGTGGGAGCCCTGGTCATGGTGGGAGACATACACACTGTGGGAGCGCCCAGCGTGGGAGCCCTGGTCATGGTGGGAGACATACACACTGTGGGAGCGCCCAGCGTGGGAGCCCTGGTCATGGTGGGAGACATACACACTGTGGGAGCGCCCAGCGTGGGAGCCCTGGTCATGGTGGGAGACATACACACTGTGGGAGCGCCCAGCGTGGGAGCCCTGGTCATGGTGGGAGACATACACACTGTGGGAGCGCCCAGCGTGGGAGCCCTGGTCATGGTGGGAGACATACACACTGTGGGAGCGCCCAGCGTGGGAGCCCTGGTCATGGTGGGAGACATACACACTGTGGGAGCGCCCAGCGTGGGAGCCCTGGTCATGGTGGGAGACATACACACTGTGGGAGCGCCCAGCGTGGGAGCCCTGGTCATGGTGGGAGACATACACACTGTGGGAGCGCCCAGCGTGGGAGCCCTGGTCATGGTGGGAGACATACACACTGTGGGAGCGCCCAGCGTGGGAGCCCTGGTCATGGTGGGAGACATACACACTGTGGGAGCGCCCAGCGTGGGAGCCCTGGTCATGGTGGGAGACATACACACTGTGGGAGCGCCCAGCGTGGGAGCCCTGGTCATGGTGGGAGACATACACACTGTGGGAGCGCCCAGCGTGGGAGCCCTGGTCATGGTGGGAGACATACACACTGTGGGAGCGCCCAGCGTGGGAGCCCTGGTCATGGTGGGAGACATACACACTGTGGGAGCGCCCAGCGTGGGAGCCCTGGTCATGGTGGGAGACATACACACTGTGGGAGCGCCCAGCGTGGGAGCCCTGGTCATGGTGGGAGACATACACACTGTGGGAGCGCCCAGCGTGGGAGCCCTGGTCATGGTGGGAGACATACACACTGTGGGAGCGCCCAGCGTGGGAGCCCTGGTCATGGTGGGAGACATACACACTGTGGGAGCGCCCAGCGTGGGAGCCCTGGTCATGGTGGGAGACATACACACTGTGGGAGCGCCCAGCGTGGGAGCCCTGGTCATGGTGGGAGACATACACACTGTGGGAGCGCCCAGCGTGGGAGCCCTGGTCATGGTGGGAGACATACACACTGTGGGAGCGCCCAGCGTGGGAGCCCTGGTCATGGTGGGAGACATACACACTGTGGGAGCGCCCAGCGTGGGAGCCCTGGTCATGGTGGGAGACATACACACTGTGGGAGCGCCCAGCGTGGGAGCCCTGGTCATGGTGGGAGACATACACACTGTGGGAGCGCCCAGCGTGGGAGCCCTGGTCATGGTGGGAGACATACACACTGTGGGAGCGCCCAGCGTGGGAGCCCTGGTCATGGTGGGAGACATACACACTGTGGGAGCGCCCAGCGTGGGAGCCCTGGTCATGGTGGGAGACATACACACTGTGGGAGCGCCCAGCGTGGGAGCCCTGGTCATGGTGGGAGACATACACACTGTGGGAGCGCCCAGCGTGGGAGCCCTGGTCATGGTGGGAGACATACACACTGTGGGAGCGCCCAGCGTGGGAGCCCTGGTCATGGTGGGAGACATACACACTGTGGGAGCGCCCAGCGTGGGAGCCCTGGTCATGGTGGGAGACATACACACTGTGGGAGCGCCCAGCGTGGGAGCCCTGGTCATGGTGGGAGACATACACACTGTGGGAGCGCCCAGCGTGGGAGCCCTGGTCATGGTGGGAGACATACACACTGTGGGAGCGCCCAGCGTGGGAGCCCTGGTCATGGTGGGAGACATACACACTGTGGGAGCGCCCAGCGTGGGAGCCCTGGTCATGGTGGGAGACATACACACTGTGGGAGCGCCCAGCGTGGGAGCCCTGGTCATGGTGGGAGACATACACACTGTGGGAGCGCCCAGCGTGGGAGCCCTGGTCATGGTGGGAGACATACACACTGTGGGAGCGCCAGCGTGGGAGCCCTGGTCATGGTGGGAGACATACACACTGTGGGAGCGCCTAGCGTGGGAGCCCTGGTCATGGTGGGAGACATACACACTGTGGGAGCGCCCAGCGTGGGAGCCCTGGTCATGGTGGGAGACATACACACTGTGGGAGCGCCCAGCGTGGGAGCCCTGGTCATGGTGGGAGACATACACACTGTGGGAGCGCCCAGCGTGGGAGCCCTGGTCATGGTGGGAGACATACACACTGTGGGAGCGCCCAGCGTGGGAGCCCTGGTCATGGTGGGAGACATACACACTGTGGGAGCGCCCAGCGTGGGAGCCCTGGTCATGGTGGGAGACATACACACTGTGGGAGCGCCCAGCGTGGGAGCCCTGGTCATGGTGGGAGACATACACACTGTGGGAGCGCCCAGCGTGGGAGCCCTGGTCATGGTGGGAGACATACACACTGTGGGAGCGCCCAGCGTGGGAGCCCTGGTCATGGTGGGAGACATACACACTGTGGGAGCGCCCAGCGTGGGAGCCCTGGTCATGGTGGGAGACATACACACTGTGGGAGCGCCCAGCGTGGGAGCCCTGGTCATGGTGGGAGACATACACACTGTGGGAGCGCCCAGCGTGGGAGCCCTGGTCATGGTGGGAGACATACACACTGTGGGAGCGCCCAGCGTGGGAGCCCTGGTCATGGTGGGAGACATACACACTGTGGGAGCGCCCAGCGTGGGAGCCCTGGTCATGGTGGGAGACATACACACTGTGGGAGCGCCCAGCGTGGGAGCCCTGGTCATGGTGGGAGACATACACACTGTGGGAGCGCCCAGCGTGGGAGCCCTGGTCATGGTGGGAGACATACACACTGTGGGAGCGCCCAGCGTGGGAGCCCTGGTCATGGTGGGAGACATACACACTGTGGGAGCGCCCAGCGTGGGAGCCCTGGTCATGGTGGGAGACATACACACTGTGGGAGCGCCCAGCGTGGGAGCCCTGGTCATGGTGGGAGACATACACACTGTGGGAGCCCAGCGTGGGAGCCCTGCATGGGAGCCCTGGATGGTGGGAGGCATACACACTGTGGGAGCGCCCAGCGTGGGAGCCCTGGTCATGGTGGGAGACATACACACTGTGGGAGCGCCCAGCGTGGGAGCCCTGGTCATGGTGGGAGACATACACACTGTGGGAGCGCCCAGCGTGGGAGCCCTGGTCATGGTGGGAGACATACACACTGTGGGAGCGCCCAGCGTGGGAGCCCTGGTCATGGTGGGAGACATACACACTGTGGGAGCGCCCAGCGTGGGAGCCCTGGTCATGGTGGGAGACATACACACTGTGGGAGCGCCCAGCGTGGGAGCCCTGGTCATGGTGGGAGACATACACACTGTGGGAGCGCCCAGCGTGGGAGCCCTGGTCATGGTGGGAGACATACACACTGTGGGAGCGCCCAGCGTGGGAGCCCTGGTCATGGTGGGAGACATACACACTGTGGGAGCGCCCAGCGTGGGAGCCCTGGTCATGGTGGGAGACATACACACTGTGGGAGCGCCCAGCGTGGGGGAGACCACACTGGTCATGGTGGGAGACATACACACTGTGGGAGCGCCCAGCGTGGGAGCCCTGGTCATGGTGGGAGACATACACACTGTGGGAGCGCCCAGCGTGGGAGCCCTGGTCATGGTGGGAGACATACACACTGTGGGAGCGCCCAGCGTGGGAGCCCTGGTCATGGTGGGAGACATACACACTGTGGGAGCGCCCAGCGTGGGAGCCCTGGTCATGGTGGGAGACATACACACTGTGGGAGCGCCCAGCGTGGGAGCCCTGGTCATGGTGGGAGACATACACACTGTGGGAGCGCCCAGCGTGGGAGCCCTGGTCATGGTGGGAGACATACACACTGTGGGAGCGCCCAGCGTGGGAGCCCTGGTCATGGTGGGAGACATACACACTGTGGGAGCGCCCAGCGTGGGAGCCCTGGTCATGGTGGGAGACATACACACTGTGGGAGCGCCCAGCGTGGGAGCCCTGGTCATGGTGGGAGACATACACACTGTGGGAGCGCCCAGCGTGGGAGCCCTGGTCATGGTGGGAGACATACACACTGTGGCCCTGGTCATGGTGGGAGACATACACACTGCCCAGCGTGGGAGCCCTGGTCATGGTGGGAGACATACACACTGTGGGAGCGCCCAGCGTGGGAGCCCTGGTCATGGTGGGAGACATACACACTGTGGGAGCGCCCAGCGTGGGAGCCCTGGTCATGGTGGGAGACATACACACTGTGGGAGCGCCCAGCGTGGGAGCCCTGGTCATGGTGGGAGACATACACACTGTGGGAGCGGGAGCCCTGGTCATGGTGGGAGACATACACACTGTGGGAGCGTGGGAGCGCCCAGCGTGGGAGCCCTGGTCATGGTGGGAGACATACACACTGTGGGAGCGCCCAGCGTGGGAGCCCTGGTCATGGTGGGAGACATACACACTGTGGGAGCGCCCAGCGTGGGAGCCCTGGTCATGGTGGGAGACATACACACTGTGGGAGCGCCCAGCGTGGGAGCCCTGGTCATGGTGGGAGACATACACACTGTGGGAGCGCCCAGCGTGGGAGCCCTGGTCATGGTGGGAGACATACACACTGTGGGAGCGCCCAGCGTGGGAGCCCTGGTCATGGTGGGAGACATACACACTGTGGGAGCGCCCAGCGTGGGAGCCCTGGTCATGGTGGGAGACATACACACTGTGGGAGCGCCCAGCGTGGGAGCCCTGGTCATGGTGGGAGACATACACACTGTGGGAGCGCCCAGCGTGGGAGCCCTGGTCATGGTGGGAGACATACACACTGTGGGAGCGCCCAGCGTGGGAGCCCTGGTCATGGTGGGAGACATACACACTGTGGGAGCGCCCAGCGTGGGAGCCCTGGTCATGGTGGGAGACATACACACTGTGGGAGCGCCCAGCGTGGGAGCCCTGGTCATGGTGGGAGACATACACACTGTGGGAGCGCCCAGCGTGGGAGCCCTGGTCATGGTGGGAGACATACACACTGTGGGAGCGCCCAGCGTGGGAGCCCTGGTCATGGTGGGAGACATACACACTGTGGGAGCGCCCAGCGTGGGAGCCCTGGTCATGGTGGGAGACATACACACTGTGGGAGCGCCCAGCGTGGGAGCCCTGGTCATGGTGGGAGACATACACACTGTGGGAGCGCCCAGCGTGGGAGCCCTGGTCATGGTGGGAGACATACACACTGTGGGAGCGCCCAGCGTGGGAGCCCTGGTCATGGTGGGAGACATACACACTGTGGGAGCGCCCAGCGTGGGAGCCCTGGTCATGGTGGGAGACATACACACTGTGGGAGCGCCCAGCGTGGGAGCCCTGGTCATGGTGGGAGACATACACACTGTGGGAGCGCCCAGCGTGGGAGCCCTGGTCATGGTGGGAGACATACACACTGTGGGAGCGCCCAGCGTGGGAGCCCTGGTCATGGTGGGAGACATACACACTGTGGGAGCTGGTGTGGGAGCGCCTGGGAGCCCTGGTCATGGTGGGAGACATACACACTGTGGGAGCGCCCAGCGTGGGAGCCCTGGTCATGGTGGGAGACATACACACTGTGGGAGCGCCCAGCGTGGGAGCCCTGGTCATGGTGGGAGACATACACACTGTGGGAGCGCCCAGCGTGGGAGCCCTGGTCATGGTGGGAGACATACACACTGTGGGAGCGCCCAGCGTGGGAGCCCTGGTCATGGTGGGAGACATACACACTGTGGGAGCGCCCAGCGTGGGAGCCCTGGTCATGGTGGGAGACATACACACTGTGGGAGCGCCCAGCGTGGGAGCCCTGGTCATGGTGGGAGACATACACACTGTGGGAGCGCCCAGCGTGGGAGCCCTGGTCATGGTGGGAGACATACACACTGTGGGAGCGCCCAGCGTGGGAGCCCTGGTCATGGTGGGAGACATACACACCCAGTGGGAGCGCCCAGCGTGGGAGCCCTGGTCATGGTGGGAGACATACACACTGTGGGAGCGCCCAGCGTGGGAGCCCTGGTCATGGTGGGAGACATACACACTGTGGGAGCGCCCAGCGTGGGAGCCCTGGTCATGGTGGGAGACATACACACTGTGGGAGCGCCCAGCGTGGGAGCCCTGGTCATGGTGGGAGACATACACACTGTGGGAGCGCCCAGCGTGGGAGCCCTGGTCATGGTGGGAGACATACACACTGTGGGAGCGCCCAGCGTGGGAGCCCTGGTCATGGTGGGAGACATACACACTGTGGGAGCGCCCAGCGTGGGAGCCCTGGTCATGGTGGGAGACATACACACTGTGGGAGCGCCCAGCGTGGGAGCCCTGGTCATGGTGGGAGACATACACACTGTGGGAGCGCCCAGCGTGGGAGCCCTGGTCATGGTGGGAGACATACACACTGTGGGGGAGACATACAGCGTGGGAGCCCTGGTCATGGTGGGAGACATACACACTGTGGGAGCGCCCAGCGTGGGAGCCCTGGTCATGGTGGGAGACATACACACTGTGGGAGCGCCCAGCGTGGGAGCCCTGGTCATGGTGGGAGACATACACACTGTGGGAGCGCCCAGCGTGGGAGCCCTGGTCATGGTGGGAGACATACACACTGTGGGAGCGCCCAGCGTGGGAGCCCTGGTCATGGTGGGAGACATACACACTGTGGGAGCGCCCAGCGTGGGAGCCCTGGTCATGGTGGGAGACATACACACTGTGGGAGCGCCCAGCGTGGGAGCCCTGGTCATGGTGGGAGACATACACACTGTGGGAGCGCCCAGCGTGGGAGCCCTGGTCATGGTGGGAGACATACACACTGTGGGAGCGCCCAGCGTGGGAGCCCTGGTCATGGTGGGAGACATACACACTGTGGGAGCGCCCAGCGTGGGAGCCCTGGTCATGGTGGGAGACATACACACTGTGGGAGCGCCCAGCGTGGGAGCCCTGGTCATGGTGGGAGACATACACACTGTGGGAGCGCCCAGCGTGGGAGCCCTGGTCATGGTGGGAGACATACACACTGTGGGAGCGCCCAGCGTGGGAGCCCTGGTCATGGTGGGAGACATACACACTGTGGGAGCGCCCAGCGTGGGAGCCCTGGTCATGGTGGGAGACATACACACTGTGGGAGCGCCCAGCGTGGGAGCCCTGGTCATGGTGGGAGACATACACACTGTGGGAGCGCCCAGCGTGGGAGCCCTGGTCATGGTGGGAGACATACACACTGTGGGAGCGCCCAGCGTGGGAGCCCTGGTCATGGTGGGAGACATACACACTGTGGGAGCGCCCAGCGTGGGAGCCCTGGTCATGGTGGGAGACATACACACTGTGGGAGCGCCCAGCGTGGGAGCCCTGGTCATGGTGGGAGACATACACACTGTGGGAGCGCCCAGCGTGGGAGCCCTGGTCATGGTGGGAGACATACACACTGTGGGAGCGCCCAGCGTGGGAGCCCTGGTCATGGTGGGAGACATACACACTGTGGGAGCGCCCAGCGTGGGAGCCCTGGTCATGGTGGGAGACATACACACTGTGGGAGCGCCCAGCGTGGGAGCCCTGGTCATGGTGGGAGACATACACACTGTGGGAGCGCCCAGCGTGGGAGCCCTGGTCATGGTGGGAGACATACACACTGTGGGAGCGCCCAGCGTGGGAGCCCTGGTCATGGTGGGAGACATACACACTGTGGGAGCGCCCAGCGTGGGAGCCCTGGTCATGGTGGGAGACATACACACTGTGGGAGCGCCCAGCGTGGGAGCCCTGGTCATGGTGGGAGACATACACACTGTGGGAGCGCCCAGCGTGGGAGCCCTGGTCATGGTGGGAGACATACACACTGTGGGAGCGCCCAGCGTGGGAGCCCTGGTCATGGTGGGAGACATACACACTGTGGGAGCGCCCAGCGTGGGAGCCCTGGTCATGGTGGGAGACATACACACTGTGGGAGCGCCCAGCGTGGGAGCCCTGGTCATGGTGGGAGACATACACACTGTGGGAGCGCCCAGCGTGGGAGCCCTGGTCATGGTGGGAGACATACACACTGTGGGAGCGCCCAGCGTGGGAGCCCTGGTCATGGTGGGAGACATACACACTGTGGGAGCGCCCAGCGTGGGAGCCCTGGTCATGGTGGGAGACATACACACTGTGGGAGCGCCCAGCGTGGGAGCCCTGGTCATGGTGGGAGACATACACACTGTGGGAGCGCCCAGCGTGGGAGCCCTGGTCATGGTGGGAGACATACACACTGTGGGAGCGCCCAGCGTGGGAGCCCTGGTCATGGTGGGAGACATACACACTGTGGGAGCGCCCAGCGTGGGAGCCCTGGTCATGGTGGGAGACATACACACTGTGGGAGCACCCAGCGTGGGAGCCCTGGTCATGGTGGGAGACATACACACTGTGGGAGCGCCCAGCGTGGGAGCCCTGGTCATGGTGGGAGACATACACACTGTGGGAGCACCCAGCGTGGGAGCCCTGGTCATGGTGGGAGACATACACACTGTGGGAGCGCCCAGCGTGGGAGCCCTGGTCATGGTGGGAGACATACACACTGTGGGAGCGCCCAGCGTGGGAGCCCTGGTCATGGTGGGAGACATACACACTGTGGGAGCGCCCAGCGTGGGAGCCCTGGTCATGGTGGGAGACATACACACTGTGGGAGCGCCCAGCGTGGGAGCCCTGGTCATGGTGGGAGACATACACACTGTGGGAGCGCCCAGCGTGGGAGCCCTGGTCATGGTGGGAGACATACACACTGTGGGAGCGCCCAGCGTGGGAGCCCTGGTCATGGTGGGAGACATACACACTGTGGGAGCTCCCAGCGTGGGAGCCCTGGTCATGGTGGGAGACATACACACTGTGGGAGCGCCCAACGTGGGAGCCTTGGTCATGGTGGGAGACATACACACTGTGGGAGCGGGAGCCCTGGTCATGGTGGGAGACATACACACTGTGGGAGCGCCCAGCGTGGGAGCCTTGGTCATGGTGGGAGACATACACACTGTGGGAGCGCCCAGCGTGGGAGCCCTGGTCATGGTGGGAGACATACACACTGTGGGAGCCCTGGTCATGGTGGGAGACATACACACTGTGGGAGCGCCCAGCGTGGGAGCCCTGGTCATGGTGGGAGACATACACACTGTGGGAGCGCCCAGCGTGGGAGCCCTGGTCATGGTGGGAGACATACACACTGTGGGAGCGCCCAGCGTGGGAGCCCTGGTCATGGTGGGAGACATACACACTGTGGGAGCGCCCAGCGTGGGAGCCCTGGTCATGGTGGGAGACAGATAAGATAAACACCAACACGACTGATAAGACACATACCTACACACGTCCTCACCATAAGGAACGTGTAAGCTACTGACGTTTACTGATATCATTTAAAACTTTGTATATTTTTAACTTTAAATATTTCCCATATAATATAATACATAATAACGTCATAACTCCACAACACGTGATGTTGCACTTGTGGGTAATATGCAGCCAGCATTATCAGCCATTATCGCTATCACTGTTATCAGTCTCTGGCGAATGTGTTCATATCTGTGTGTGTGGTGAACTTCCACACTTCCCAGTTGTTATTGATGGTTCCTCAGTGTGTTGTGGAACCTGAAGCTGGCCACTGTGTAGTGAACTACCAGGTTGTTGTGTTGAGGAACCTGAAGCTGGCCACTGTGTAGTGAACTACCAGGTTGTTGTGTTGAGGAACCTGAAGCTGGCCACTGTGTAGTGAACTACCAGGTTGTTGTGTTGAGGAACCTGAAGCTGGCCACTGTGTAGTGAACTACCAGGTTGTTGTGTTGAGGAACCTGAAGCTGGCCACTGTGTAGTGAACTACCAGGTTGTTGTGTTGTGTTGAGGAACCTGAAGCTGGCCACTGTGTAGTGAACTACCAGGTTGTTGTGTTGTGTTGAGGAACCTGAAGCTGGCCACTGTGTAGTGAACTACCAGGTTGTTGTGTTGAGGAACCTGAAGCTGGCCACTGTGTAGTGAACTACCAGGTTGTTGTGTTGAGGAACCTGAAGCTGGCCACTGTGTAGTGAACTACCAGGTTGTGTTGTGTTGAGGAACCTGAAGCTGGCCACTGTGTAGTGAACTACCAGGTTGTTGTGTTGAGGAACCTGAAGCTGGCCACTGTGTAGTGAACTACCAGGTTGTTGTGTTGAGGAACCTGAAGCTGGCCACTGTGTAGTGAACTACCAGGTTGTTGTGTTGAGGAACCTGAAGCTGGCCACTGTGTAGTGAACTACCAGGTTGTTGTGTTGAGGAACCTGAAGCTGGCCACTGTGTAGTGAACTACCAGGTTGTTGTGTTGAGGAACCTGAAGCTGGCCACTGTGTAGTGAACTACCAGGTTGTTGTGTTGAGGAACCTGAAGCTGGCCACTGTGTAGTGAACTACCAGGTTGTTGTGTTGAGGAACCTGAAGCTGGCCACTGTGTAGTGAACTACCAGGTTGTTGTGTTGAGGAACCTGAAGCTGGCCACTGTGTAGTGAACTACCAGGTTGTTGTGTTGAGGAACCTGAAGCTGGCCACTGTGTAGTGAACTACCAGGTTGTTGTGTTGAGGAACCTGAAGCTGGCCACTGTGTAGTGAACTACCAGGTTGTTGTGTTGAGGAACCTGAAGCTGGCCACTGTGTAGTGAACTACCAGGTTGTTGTGTTGTGTTGAGGAACCTGAAGCTGGCCACTGTGTAGTGAACTACCAGGTTGTTGTGTTGAGGAACCTGAAGCTGGCCACTGTGTAGTGAACTACCAGGTTGTTGTGTTGAGGAACCTGAAGCTGGCCACTGTGTAGTGAACTACCAGGTTGTTGTGTTGAGGAACCTGAAGCTGGCCACTGTGTAGTGAACTACCAGGTTGTTGTGTTGAGGAACCTGAAGCTGGCCACTGTGTAGTGAACTACCAGGTTGTTGTGTTGTGTTGAGGAACCTGAAGCTGGCCACTGTGTAGTGAACTACCAGGTTGTTGTGTTGAGGAACCTGAAGCTGGCCACTGTGTAGTGAACTACCAGGTTGTTGTGTTGAGGAACCTGAAGCTGGCCACTGTGTAGTGAACTACCAGGTTGTTGTGTTGAGGAACCTGAAGCTGGCCACTGTGTAGTGAACTACCAGGTTGTTGTGTTGAGGAACCTGAAGCTGGCCACTGTGTAGTGAACTACCAGGTTGTTGTGTTGAGGAACCTGAAGCTGGCCACTGTGTAGTGAACTACCAGGTTGTTGTGTTGAGGAACCTGAAGCTGGCCACTGTGTAGTGAACTACCAGGTTGTTGTGTTGAGGAACCTGAAGCTGGCCACTGTGTAGTGAACTACCAGGTTGTTGTGTTGAGGAACCTGAAGCTGGCCACTGTGTAGTGAACTACCAGGTTGTTGTGTTGAGGAACCTGAAGCTGGCCACTGTGTAGTGAACTACCAGGTTGTTGTGTTGAGGAACCTGAAGCTGGCCACTGTGTAGTGAACTACCAGGTTGTTGTGTTGAGGAACCTGAAGCTGGCCACTGTGTAGTGAACTACCAGGTTGTTGTGTTGAGGAACCTGAAGCTGGCCACTGTGTAGTGAACTACCAGGTTGTTGTGTTGAGGAACCTGAAGCTGGCCACTGTGTAGTGAACTACCAGGTTGTTGTGTTGAGGAACCTGAAGCTGGCCACTGTGTAGTGAACTACCAGGTTGTTGTGTTGTGTGGCCACTGAGGAACCTGAAGCTGGCCACTGTGTAGTGAACTACCAGGTTGTTGTGTTGAGGAACCTGAAGCTGGCCACTGTGTAGTGAACTACCAGGTTGTTGTGTTGAGGAACCTGAAGCTGGCCACTGTGTAGTGAACTACCAGGTTGTTGTGTTGAGGAACCTGAAGCTGGCCACTGTGTAGTGAACTACCAGGTTGTTGTGTTGAGGAACCTGAAGCTGGCCACTGTGTAGTGAACTACCAGGTTGTTGTGTTGAGGAACCTGAAGCTGGCCACTGTGTAGTGAACTACCAGGTTGTTGTGTTGAGGAACCTGAAGCTGGCCACTGTGTAGTGAACTACCAGGTTGTTGTGTTGTGGAACCTGAAGCTGGCCACTGTGTAGTGAACTACCAGGTTGTTGTGTTGAGGAACCTGAAGCTGGCCACTGTGTAGTGAACTACCAGGTTGTTGTGTTGAGGAACCTGAAGCTGGCCACTGTGTAGTGAACTACCAGGTTGTTGTGTTGAGGAACCTGAAGCTGGCCACTGTGTAGTGAACTACCAGGTTGTTGTGTTGAGGAACCTGAAGCTGGCCACTGTGTAGTGAACTACCAGGTTGTTGTGTTGAGGAACCTGAAGCTGGCCACTGTGTAGTGAACTACCAGGTTGTTGTGTTGAGGAACCTGAAGCTGGCCACTGTGTAGTGAACTACCAGGTTGTTGTGTTGAGGAACCTGAAGCTGGCCACTGTGTAGTGAACTACCAGGTTGTTGTGTTGAGGAACCTGAAGCTGGCCACTGTGTAGTGAACTACCAGGTTGTTGTGTTGAGGAACCTGAAGCTGGCCACTGTGTAGTGAACTACCAGGTTGTTGTGTTGAGGAACCTGAAGCTGGCCACTGTGTAGTGAACTACCAGGTTGTTGTGTTGAGGAACCTGAAGCTGGCCACTGTGTAGTGAACTACCAGGTTGTTGTGTTGAGGAACCTGAAGCTGGCCACTGTGTAGTGAACTACCAGGTTGTTGTGTTGAGGAACCTGAAGCTGGCCACTGTGTAGTGAACTACCAGGTTGTTGTGTTGAGGAACCTGAAGCTGGCCACTGTGTAGTGAACTACCAGGTTGTTGTGTTGAGGAACCTGAAGCTGGCCACTGTGTAGTGAACTACCAGGTTGTTGTGTTGAGGAACCTGAAGCTGGCCACTGTGTAGTGAACTACCAGGTTGTTGTGTTGTTGGCCACTGTGTAGTGAGGAGGAACCTGAAGCTGGCCACTGTGTAGTGAACTACCAGGTTGTTGTGTTGAGGAACCTGAAGCTGGCCACTGTGTAGTGAACTACCAGGTTGTTGTGTTGAGGAACCTGAAGCTGGCCACTGTGTAGTGAACTACCAGGTTGTTGTGTTGTGGAACCTGAAGCTGGCCACTGTGTAGTGAACTACCAGGTTGTTGTGTTGAGGAACCTGAAGCTGGCCACTGTGTAGTGAACTACCAGGTTGTTGTGTTGAGGAACCTGAAGCTGGCCACTGTGTAGTGAACTACCAGGTTGTTGTGTTGTGTTGAGGAACCTGAAGCTGGCCACTGTGTAGTGAACTACCAGGTTGTTGTGTTGTGTTGAGGAACCTGAAGCTGGCCACTGTGTAGTGAACTACCAGGTTGTTGTGTTGAGGAACCTGAAGCTGGCCACTGTGTAGTGAACTACCAGGTTGTTGTGTTGAGGAACCTGAAGCTGGCCACTGTGTAGTGAACTACCAGGTTGTTGTGTTGAGGAACCTGAAGCTGGCCACTGTGTAGTGAACTACCAGGTTGTTGTGTTGAGGAACCTGAAGCTGGCCACTGTGTAGTGAACTACCAGGTTGTTGTGTTGAGGAACCTGAAGCTGGCCACTGTGTAGTGAACTACCAGGTTGTTGTGTTGAGGAACCTGAAGCTGGCCACTGTGTAGTGAACTACCAGGTTGTTGTGTTGAGGAACCTGAAGCTGGCCACTGTGTAGTGAACTACCAGGTTGTTGTGTTGAGGAACCTGAAGCTGGCCACTGTGTAGTGAACTACCAGGTTGTTGTGTTGAGGAACCTGAAGCTGGCCACTGTGTAGTGAACTACCAGGTTGTTGTGTTGAGGAACCTGAAGCTGGCCACTGTGTAGTGAACTACCAGGTTGTTGTGTTGAGGAACCTGAAGCTGGCCACTGTGTAGTGAACTACCAGGTTGTTGTGTTGAGGAACCTGAAGCTGGCCACTGTGTAGTGAACTACCAGGTTGTTGTGTTGAGGAACCTGAAGCTGGCCACTGTGTAGTGAACTACCAGGTTGTTGTGTTGAGGAACCTGAAGCTGGCCACTGTGTAGTGAACTACCAGGTTGTTGTGTTGAGGAACCTGAAGCTGGCCACTGTGTAGTGAACTACCAGGTTGTTGTGTTGAGGAACCTGAAGCTGGCCACTGTGTAGTGAACTACCAGGTTGTTGTGTTGAGGAACCTGAAGCTGGCCACTGTGTAGTGAACTACCAGGTTGTTGTGTTGAGGAACCTGAAGCTGGCCACTGTGTAGTGAACTACCAGGTTGTTGTGTTGAGGAACCTGAAGCTGGCCACTGTGTAGTGAACTACCAGGTTGTTGTGTTGAGGAACCTGAAGCTGGCCACTGTGTAGTGAACTACCAGGTTGTTGTGTTGTGTTGAGGAACCTGAAGCTGGCCACTGTGTAGTGAACTACCAGGTTGTTGTGTTGAGGAACCTGAAGCTGGCCACTGTGTAGTGAACTACCAGGTTGTTGTGTTGAGGAACCTGAAGCTGGCCACTGTGTAGTGAACTACCAGGTTGTTGTGTTGAGGAACCTGAAGCTGGCCACTGTGTAGTGAACTACCAGGTTGTTGTGTTGAGGAACCTGAAGCTGGCCACTGTGTAGTGAACTACCAGGTTGTTGTGTTGAGGAACCTGAAGCTGGCCACTGTGTAGTGAACTACCAGGTTGTTGTGTTGAGGAACCTGAAGCTGGCCACTGTGTAGTGAACTACCAGGTTGTTGTGTTGAGGAACCTGAAGCTGGCCACTGTGTAGTGAACTACCAGGTTGTTGTGTTGAGGAACCTGAAGCTGGCCACTGTGTAGTGAACTACCAGGTTGTTGTGTTGAGGAACCTGAAGCTGGCCACTGTGTAGTGAACTACCAGGTTGTTGTGTTGAGGAACCTGAAGCTGGCCACTGTGTAGTGAACTACCAGGTTGTTGTGTTGAGGAACCTGAAGCTGGCCACTGTGTAGTGAACTACCAGGTTGTTGTGTTGAGGAACCTGAAGCTGGCCACTGTGTAGTGAACTACCAGGTTGTTGTGTTGAGGAACCTGAAGCTGGCCACTGTGTAGTGAACTACCAGGTTGTTGTGTTGAGGAACCTGAAGCTGGCCACTGTGTAGTGAACTACCAGGTTGTTGTGTTGAGGAACCTGAAGCTGGCCACTGTGTAGTGAACTACCAGGTTGTTGTGTTGAGGAACCTGAAGCTGGCCACTGTGTAGTGAACTACCAGGTTGTTGTGTTGAGGAACCTGAAGCTGGCCACTGTGTAGTGAACTACCAGGTTGTTGTGTTGAGGAACCTGAAGCTGGCCACTGTGTAGTGAACTACCAGGTTGTTGTGTTGAGGAACCTGAAGCTGGCCACTGTGTAGTGAACTACCAGGTTGTTGTGTTGAGGAACCTGAAGCTGGCCACTGTGTAGTGAACTACCAGGTTGTTGTGTTGAGGAACCTGAAGCTGGCCACTGTGTAGTGAACTACCAGGTTGTTGTGTTGAGGAACCTGAAGCTGGCCACTGTGTAGTGAACTACCAGGTTGTTGTGTTGAGGAACCTGAAGCTGGCCACTGTGTAGTGAACTACCAGGTTGTTGTGTTGAGGAACCTGAAGCTGGCCACTGTGTAGTGAACTACCAGGTTGTTGTGTTGAGGAACCTGAAGCTGGCCACTGTGTAGTGAACTACCAGGTTGTTGTGTTGAGGAACCTGAAGCTGGCCACTGTGTAGTGAACTACCAGGTTGTTGTGTTGAGGAACCTGAAGCTGGCCACTGTGTAGTGAACTACCAGGTTGTTGTGTTGAGGAACCTGAAGCTGGCCACTGTGTAGTGAACTACCAGGTTGTTGTGTTGAGGAACCTGAAGCTGGCCACTGTGTAGTGAACTACCAGGTTGTTGTGTTGAGGAACCTGAAGCTGGCCACTGTGTAGTGAACTACCAGGTTGTTGTGTTGAGGAACCTGAAGCTGGCCACTGTGTAGTGAACTACCAGGTTGTTGTGTTGTGTTGAGGAACCTGAAGCTGGCCACTGTGTAGTGAACTACCAGGTTGTTGTGTTGAGGAACCTGAAGCTGGCCACTGTGTAGTGAACTACCAGGTTGTTGTGTTGAGGAACCTGAAGCTGGCCACTGTGTAGTGAACTACCAGGTTGTTGTGTTGAGGAACCTGAAGCTGGCCACTGTGTAGTGAACTACCAGGTTGTTGTGTTGAGGAACCTGAAGCTGGCCACTGTGTAGTGAACTACCAGGTTGTTGTGTTGAGGAACCTGAAGCTGGCCACTGTGTAGTGAACTACCAGGTTGTTGTGTTGAGGAACCTGAAGCTGGCCACTGTGTAGTGAACTACCAGGTTGTTGTGTTGAGGAACCTGAAGCTGGCCACTGTGTAGTGAACTACCAGGTTGTTGTGTTGAGGAACCTGAAGCTGGCCACTGTGTAGTGAACTACCAGGTTGTTGTGTTGAGGAACCTGAAGCTGGCCACTGTGTAGTGAACTACCAGGTTGTTGTGTTGAGGAACCTGAAGCTGGCCACTGTGTAGTGAACTACCAGGTTGTTGTGTTGAGGAACCTGAAGCTGGCCACTGTGTAGTGAACTACCAGGTTGTTGTGTTGAGGAACCTGAAGCTGGCCACTGTGTAGTGAACTACCAGGTTGTTGTGTTGAGGAACCTGAAGCTGGCCACTGTGTAGTGAACTACCAGGTTGTTGTGTTGAGGAACCTGAAGCTGGCCACTGTGTAGTGAACTACCAGGTTGTTGTGTTGAGGAACCTGAAGCTGGCCACTGTGTAGTGAACTACCAGGTGAAACCTGAAGCTGGTCACTGTGTAGTGAACTACCAGGTTGTTGTGTTGAGGAACCTGAAGCTGGCCACTGTGTAGTGAACTACCAGGTTGTTGTGTTGAGGAACCTGAAGCTGGCCACTGTGTAGTGAACTACCAGGTTGTTGTGTTGAGGAACCTGAAGCTGGCCACTGTGTAGTGAACTACCAGGTTGTTGTGTTGTGTTGAGGAACCTGAAGCTGGCCACTGTGTAGTGAACTACCAGGTTGTTGTGTTGTGTTGAGGAACCTGAAGCTGGCCACTGTGTAGTGAACTACCAGGTTGTTGTGTTGAGGAACCTGAAGCTGGCCACTGTGTAGTGAACTACCAGGTTGTTGTGTTGTGTTGAGGAACCTGAAGCTGGCCACTGTGTAGTGAACTACCAGGTTGTTGTGTTGAGGAACCTGAAGCTGGCCACTGTGTAGTGAACTACCAGGTTGTTGTGTTGTGTTGAGGAACCTGAAGCTGGCCACTGTGTAGTGAACTACCAGGTTGTTGTGTTGTGTTGAGGAACCTGAAGCTGGCCACTGTGTAGTGAACTACCAGGTTGTTGTGTTGAGGAACCTGAAGCTGGCCACTGTGTAGTGAACTACCAGGTTGTTGTGTTGTGTTGAGGAACCTGAAGCTGGCCACTGTGTAGTGAACTACCAGGTTGTTGTGTTGAGGAACCTGAAGCTGGCCACTGTGTAGTGAACTACCAGGTTGTTGTGTTGGTGTTGAGGAACCTGAAGCTGGCCACTGTGTAGTGAACTACCAGGTTGTTGTGTTGAGGAACCTGAAGCTGGCCACTGTGTAGTGAACTACCAGGTTGTTGTGTTGAGGAACCTGAAGCTGGCCACTGTGTAGTGAACTACCAGGTTGTTGTGTTGAGGAACCTGAAGCTGGCCACTGTGTAGTGAACTACCAGGTTGTTGTGTTGAGGAACCTGAAGCTGGCCACTGTGTAGTGAACTACCAGGT
Source organism: Procambarus clarkii (assembly GCF_020424385.1). Lineage (NCBI taxonomy): Eukaryota > Metazoa > Arthropoda > Malacostraca > Decapoda > Cambaridae > Procambarus > Procambarus clarkii. The sequence continues at coordinate 28,199 of NW_025575008.1, read as the reverse complement.
TGTTGTGTTGTGTTGAGGAACCTGAAGCTGGCCACTGTGTAGTGAACTACCAGGTTGTTGTGTTGAGGAACCTGAAGCTGGCCACTGTGTAGTGAACTACCAGGTTGTTGTGTTGAGGAACCTGAAGCTGGCCACTGTGTAGTGAACTACCAGGTTGTTGTGTTGTGTTGAGGAACCTGAAGCTGGCCACTGTGTAGTGAACTACCAGGTTGTTGTGTTGAGGAACCTGAAGCTGGCCACTGTGTAGTGAACTACCAGGTTGTTGTGTTGTGTTGTGTTGAGGAACCTGAAGCTGGCCACTGTGTAGTGAACTACCAGGTTGTTGTGTTGTGGAACCTGAAGCTGGCCACTGTGTAGTGAACTACCAGGTTGTTGTGTTGTGTTGAGGAACCTGAAGCTGGCCACTGTGTAGTGAACTACCAGGTTGTTGTGTTGAGGAACCTGAAGCTGGTCACTGTGTAGTGAACTACCAGGTTGTTGTGTTGAGGAACCTGAAGCTGGTCACTGTGTAGTGAACTACCAGGTTGTTGTGTTGAGGAACCTGAAGCTGGTCACTGTGTAGTGAACTACCAGGTGTTGTGTTGAGGAACCTGAAGCTGGTCACTGTGTAGTGAACTACCAGGTTGTTGTGTTGAAACCTGAAGCTGGTCACTGTGTAGTGAACTACCAGGTTGTTGTGTTGAGGAACCTGAAGCTGGCCACTGTGTAGTGAACTACCAGGTTGTTGTGTTGAGGAACCTGAAGCTGGCCACTGTGTAGTGAACTACCAGGTTGTTGTGTTGAGGAACCTGAAGCTGGCCACTGTGTAGTGAACTACCAGGTTGTTGTGTTGAGGAACCTGAAGCTGGTCACTGTGTAGTGAACTACCAGGTTGTTGTGTTGAGGAACCTGAAGCTGGCCACTGTGTAGTGAACTACCAGGTTGTTGTGTTGAGGAACCTGAAGCTGGCCACTGTGTAGTGAACTACCAGGTTGTTGTGTTTGAGGAACCTGAAGCTGGCCACTGTGTAGTGAACTACCAGGTTGTTGTGTGTTGAGGAACCTGAAGCTGGCCACTGTGTAGTGAACTACCAGGTTGTTGTGTTGAGGAACCTGAAGCTGGTCACTGTGTAGTGAACTACCAGGTTGTTGTGTTGTGTTGAGGAACCTGAAGCTGGCCACTGTGTAGTGAACTACCAGGTTGTTGTGTTGAGGAACCTGAAGCTGGTCACTGTGTAGTGAACTACCAGGTTGTTGTGTTGTGTTGAGGAACCTGAAGCTGGCCACTGTGTAGTGAACTACCAGGTTGTTGTGTTGAGGAACCTGAAGCTGGCCACTGTGTAGTGAACTACCAGGTTGTTGTGTTGAGGAACCTGAAGCTGGCCACTGTGTAGTGAACTACCAGGTTGTTGTGTTGTGTTGAGGAACCTGAAGCTGGCCACTGTGTAGTGAACTACCAGGTTGTTGTGTTGTGGAACCTGAAGCTGGCCACTGTGTAGTGAACTACCAGGTTGTTGTGTTGAGGAACCTGAAGCTGGCCACTGTGTAGTGAACTACCAGGTTGTTGTGTTGAGGAACCTGAAGCTGGCCACTGTGTAGTGAACTACCAGGTTGTTGTGTTGAGGAACCTGAAGCTGGCCACTGTGTAGTGAACTTCCAGGTTGTTGTTGTGTTGAGGAACCTGAAGCTGGCCACTGTGTAGTGAACTACCTGGTTGTTGTGTTGAGGAACCTGAAGCTGGCCACTGTGTAGTGAACTACCAGGTTGTTGTGTTGAGGAACCTGAAGCTGGCCACTGTGTAGTGAACTACCAGGTTGTTGTGTTGAGGAACCTGAAGCTGGCCACTGTGTAGTGAACTACCAGGTTGTTGTGTTGAGGAACCTGAAGCTGGCCACTGTGTAGTGAACTACCAGGTTGTTGTGTTGAGGAACCTGAAGCTGGCCACTGTGTAGTGAACTACCAGGTTGTTGTGTTGAGGAACCTGAAGCTGGCCACTGTGTAGTGAACTACCAGGTTGTTGTGTTGAGGAACCTGAAGCTGGCCACTGTGTAGTGAACTACCAGGTTGTTGTGTTGAGGAACCTGAAGCTGGCCACTGTGTAGTGAACTACCAGGTTGTTGTGTTGAGGAACCTGAAGCTGGCCACTGTGTAGTGAACTACCAGGTTGTTGTGTTGAGGAACCTGAAGCTGGCCACTGTGTAGTGAACTACCAGGTTGTTGTGTTGAGGAACCTGAAGCTGGCCACTGTGTAGTGAACTACCAGGTTGTTGTGTTGAGGAACCTGAAGCTGGCCACTGTGTAGTGAACTACCAGGTTGTTGTGTTGTGTTGAGGAACCTGAAGCTGGCCACTGTGTAGTGAACTACCAGGTTGTTGTGTTGAGGAACCTGAAGCTGGCCACTGTGTAGTGAACTACCAGGTTGTTGTGTTGAGGAACCTGAAGCTGGCCACTGTGTAGTGAACTACCAGGTTGTTGTGTTGAGGAACCTGAAGCTGGCCACTGTGTAGTGAACTACCAGGTTGTTGTGTTGAGGAACCTGAAGCTGGCCACTGTGTAGTGAACTACCAGGTTGTTGTGTTGAGGAACCTGAAGCTGGCCACTGTGTAGTGAACTACCAGGTTGTTGTGTTGAGGAACCTGAAGCTGGCCACTGTGTAGTGAACTACCAGGTTGTTGTGTTGAGGAACCTGAAGCTGGCCACTGTGTAGTGAACTACCAGGTTGTTGTGTTGAGGAACCTGAAGCTGGCCACTGTGTAGTGAACTACCAGGTTGTTGTGTTGAGGAACCTGAAGCTGGCCACTGTGTAGTGAACTACCAGGTTGTTGTGTTGAGGAACCTGAAGCTGGCCACTGTGTAGTGAACTACCAGGTTGTTGTGTTGAGGAACCTGAAGCTGGCCACTGTGTAGTGAACTACCAGGTTGTTGTGTTGAGGAACCTGAAGCTGGCCACTGTGTAGTGAACTACCAGGTTGTTGTGTTGAGGAACCTGAAGCTGGCCACTGTGTAGTGAACTACCAGGTTGTTGTGTTGAGGAACCTGAAGCTGGCCACTGTGTAGTGAACTACCAGGTTGTTGTGTTGAGGAACCTGAAGCTGGCCACTGTGTAGTGAACTACCAGGTTGTTGTGTTGAGGAACCTGAAGCTGGCCACTGTGTAGTGAACTACCAGGTTGTTGTGTTGAGGAACCTGAAGCTGGCCACTGTGTAGTGAACTACCAGGTTGTTGTGTTGAGGAACCTGAAGCTGGCCACTGTGTAGTGAACTACCAGGTTGTTGTGTTGAGGAACCTGAAGCTGGCCACTGTGTAGTGAACTACCAGGTTGTTGTGTTGTGTTGAGGAACCTGAAGCTGGCCACTGTGTAGTGAACTACCAGGTTGTTGTGTTGAGGAACCTGAAGCTGGCCACTGTGTAGTGAACTACCAGGTTGTTGTGTTGAGGAACCTGAAGCTGGCCACTGTGTAGTGAACTACCAGGTTGTTGTGTTGAGGAACCTGAAGCTGGCCACTGTGTAGTGAACTACCAGGTTGTTGTGTTGAGGAACCTGAAGCTGGCCACTGTGTAGTGAACTACCAGGTTGTTGTGTTGAGGAACCTGAAGCTGGCCACTGTGTAGTGAACTACCAGGTTGTTGTGTTGTGTTGAGGAACCTGAAGCTGGCCACTGTGTAGTGAACTACCAGGTTGTTGTGTTGTGTTGAGGAACCTGAAGCTGGCCACTGTGTAGTGAACTACCAGGTTGTTGTGTTGTGTTGAGGAACCTGAAGCTGGCCACTGTGTAGTGAACTACCAGGTTGTTGTGTTGAGGAACCTGAAGCTGGCCACTGTGTAGTGAACTACCAGGTTGTTGTGTTGAGGAACCTGAAGCTGGCCACTGTGTAGTGAACTACCAGGTTGTTGTGTTGAGGAACCTGAAGCTGGCCACTGTGTAGTGAACTACCAGGTTGTTGTGTTGTGTTGAGGAACCTGAAGCTGGCCACTGTGTAGTGAACTACCAGGTTGTTGTGTTGAGGAACCTGAAGCTGGCCACTGTGTAGTGAACTACCAGGTTGTTGTGTTGAGGAACCTGAAGCTGGCCACTGTGTAGTGAACTACCAGGTTGTTGTGTTGAGGAACCTGAAGCTGGCCACTGTGTAGTGAACTACCAGGTTGTTGTGTTGAGGAACCTGAAGCTGGCCACTGTGTAGTGAACTACCAGGTTGTTGTGTTGAGGAACCTGAAGCTGGCCACTGTGTAGTGAACTACCAGGTTGTTGTGTTGAGGAACCTGAAGCTGGTCACTGTGTAGTGAACTACCAGGTTGTTGTGTTGAGGAACCTGAAGCTGGTCACTGTGTAGTGAACTACCAGGTTGTTGTGTTGAGGAACCTGAAGCTGGCCACTGTGTAGTGAACTACCAGGTTGTTGTGTTGAGGAACCTGAAGCTGGCCACTGTGTAGTGAACTACCAGGTTGTTGTGTTGTGTTGAGGAACCTGAAGCTGGCCACTGTGTAGTGAACTACCAGGTTGTTGTGTTGAGGAACCTGAAGCTGGCCACTGTGTAGTGAACTACCAGGTTGTTGTGTGTGTTGAGGAACCTGAAGCTGGCCACTGTGTAGTGAACTACCAGGTTGTTGTGTTGAGGAACCTGAAGCTGGCCACTGTGTAGTGAACTACCAGGTTGTTGTGTTGTGGAACCTGAAGCTGGCCACTGTGTAGTGAACTACCAGGTTGTTGTGTTGAGGAACCTGAAGCTGGCCACTGTGTAGTGAACTACCAGGTTGTTGTGTTGTGGAACCTGAAGCTGGCCACTGTGTAGTGAACTACCAGGTTGTTGTGTTGAGGAACCTGAAGCTGGCCACTGTGTAGTGAACTACCAGGTTGTTGTGTTGAGGAACCTGAAGCTGGCCACTGTGTAGTGAACTACCAGGTTGTTGTGTTGTGTTGAGGAACCTGAAGCTGGCCACTGTGTAGTGAACTACCAGGTTGTTGTGTTGTGGAACCTGAAGCTGGCCACTGTGTAGTGAACTACCAGGTTGTTGTGTTGAGGAACCTGAAGCTGGCCACTGTGTAGTGAACTACCAGGTTGTTGTGTTGTGGAACCTGAAGCTGGCCACTGTGTAGTGAACTACCAGGTTGTTGTGTTGAGGAACCTGAAGCTGGCCACTGTGTAGTGAACTACCAGGTTGTTGTGTTGTGTAACCTGAAGCTGGCCACTGTGTAGTGAACTACCAGGTTGTTGTGTTGAGGAACCTGAAGCTGGCCACTGTGTAGTGAACTACCAGGTTGTTGTGTTGTGTTGAGGAACCTGAAGCTGGTCACTGTGTAGTGAACTACCAGGTTGTTGTGTTGAGGAACCTGAAGCTGGTCACTGTGTAGTGAACTACCAGGTTGTTGTGTTGAGGAACCTGAAGCTGGCCACTGTGTAGTGAACTACCAGGTTGTTGTGTTGAGGAACCTGAAGCTGGCCACTGTGTAGTGAACTACCAGGTTGTTGTGTTGAGGAACCTGAAGCTGGCCACTGTGTAGTGAACTACCAGGTTGTTGTGTTGAGGAACCTGAAGCTGGCCACTGTGTAGTGAACTACCAGGTTGTTGTGTTGAGGAACCTGAAGCTGGCCACTGTGTAGTGAACTACCAGGTTGTTGTGTTGAGGAACCTGAAGCTGGTCACTGTGTAGTGAACTACCAGGTTGTTGTGTTGAGGAACCTGAAGCTGGCCACTGTGTAGTGAACTACCTGGTTGTTGTGTTACGGTAACCTTTCCCTGCTGTATGGTGGACTGGCAGGTGTGTGGACAGTGTTGTAGTGAAGTTATCAGTGAAGAAAGTGTTAAGTGTAGCTTTCCCTGCTGTACGGTAGACTGGCAGGTGTGTGGACAGTGTTGTAGTGAAGTTATCGGTGAAGAAAGTGTTAAGTGTAACTTTCCCTGCTATATGGTGGACTGACAGGTGTGTGGACAGTGTTGTAGTGAAGTTATCAGTGAAGAAAGTGTTAAGTGTAACTTTCCCTGCTGTATGGTGGACTGGCAGGTGTGTGGACAGTGTTGTAGTGAAGTTATCAGTGAAGAAAGTGTTAAGTGTAACTTTCCCTGCTGTAAGGTGAACTGACAGGTGTGTGGACAGTGTTGTAGTGAAGTTATCAGTGAAGAAAGTGTTAAGTGTAACTTTCCCTGCTATATGGTGGACTGGCAGGTGTGTGGCCAGTGTTGTAGTGAAGTTATGGAGGAAAATATTGTTAAGTGACTCACATATTTATATTTATCGTCATTGTTTAAGTTACTGGCAGTAAATTTATTTGAAATTGTTTTATAATTTACTAGTAGGGACACCCGGTGGAGCCCGGGTCTCTCTGTCTCTCTCTCTCACACTCTTCACATCTCTCCCTACCTGCCTCCGTCTCCATCTTCCTCTGTCTTTTGACAACTGTAAAAGTCATATGTTCTCGCAGCTGCGGGCTCGGGATGATGGGAAGAAAATATATGTTAATATTCCTGTGATCAGTCCGTAATAACTGCTTTCAAATTGTTGTTTACCAAGTATTTGTCCGGAGGCCGGAACCCTAATGTTGTGGGGCTGACTGTGTGACTGTGGCGGGCTGTTCTCTCCTGAACTGTGTTACTGGTTCACAAGGAACACTGTTGCTGGTTCACAAGGAACACTGTTGCTGGTTCACAAGGAACACTGTTGCTGGTTCACAAGGAACACTGTTGCTGGTTCACAAGGAACACTGTTGCTGGTTCACAAGGAACACTGTTGTTGGTTCACAAGGAACACTGTTGTTGGTTCACAAGGAACACTGTTGCTGGTTCACAAGGAACACTGTTGCTGGTTCACAAGGAACACTGTTGCTGGTTCACAAGGAACACTGTTGCTGGTTCACAAGGAACACTGTTGCTGGTTCACAAGGAACACTGTTGCTGGTTCACAAGGAACACTGTTGCTGGTTCACAAGGAACACTCTTCCTGGTTCACAAGGAACACTGTTGCTGGTTCACAAGGAACACTGTTGTTGGTTCACAAGGAACACTGTTGCTAGTTCACAAGGAACACTCTTGCTGGTTCACAAGGAACACTGTTGCTGGTTCACAAGGAACACTGTTGCTGGTTCACAAGGAACACTGTTGCTGGTTCACAAGGAACACTGTTGCTAGTTCACAAGGAACACTGTTGCTGGTTCACAAGGAACACTGTTGCTGGTTCACAAGGAACACTGTTGCTGGTTCACAAGGAACACTGTTGCTGGTTCACAAGGAACACTGTTACTGGTTCACAAGGAACACTCTTCCTGGTTCACAAGGAACACTGTTGCTGGTTCACAAGGAACACTGTTGCTGGTTCACAAGGAACACTCTTGCTGGTTCAGAAGGAAGACTGTTGCTGGTTCACAAGGAACACTGTTGCTGGTTCACAAGGAACACTGTTGCTGGTTCACAAGGAACACTGTTACTGGTTCACAAGGAACACTCTTGCTGGTTCAGAAGGAAGACTGTTGCTAGTTCAGAAGGAAGACTGTTGCTAGTTCAGAAGGAAGACTGTTGCTAGTTCAGGAGGAAGACTGTTGCTAGTTCAGAAGGAAGACTTTTGCTAGTTCAGAAGGAAGACTGGTGCCAGTTCAGAAGGAAGACTGTTGCTAGTTCAGAAGGAAGACTGGTGCTGGTTCAGAAGGAAGACTGGTGCTAGTTCAGAAGGAAGACTTTTGCTAGTTCAGAAGGAAGACTGTTGCTAGTTCAAAAGGAAGACTGGTGCTAGTTCAGATGGAAAACTGTTGCTAGTTCAGAAGGAAGACTGTTGCTAGTTCAGAAGGAAGACTGTTGCTAGTTCAGATGGAAAACTGTTGCTAGTTCAGAAGGAAGACTGTTGCAAGTTCAGAAGGAAGACTGATGCTAGTTCAGAAGGAAGACTGTTGCTAGTTCAGAAGGAAGACTGTTGCTAGTTCAGAAGGAAGACTGTTGCTAGCTCAGAAGGAAGACTGTTGCTAGTTCAGATGGAAGACTGTTGCTAGTTCAGAAGGAAGACTGTTGCTAGTTCAGAAGGAAGACTGTTGCTAGTTCAGAAGGAAGACTGTTGCTAGTTCAGAAGGAAGACTGTTGCTAGTTCAGAAGGAAGACTGTTGCTAGTTCAGAAGGAAGACTGTTGCTAGTTCAGAAGGAAGACTGTTGATAGTTCAGAAGGAAGACTGTTGCTAGTTCAGAAGGAAGACTGTTGCTAGTTCAGAAGGAAGACTGGTGCTAGTTCAGAAGGAAGACTGTTGCTAGTTCAGAAGGAAGACTGTTGCTAGTTCAGAAGGAAGACTGTTGCTAGTTCAGAAGGAAGACAGGTTATTCAAGTTACTTGAAAGACTGGAAGTTTCAGTTTAGTACATAAATATATTGAATAAAGGTAAGAGTATTCTGGGATATATTTCTAGATGTTGTAGCACCAATATATCTAATAGAATTGTTCACCTTGCTCCTGCCCTTGTTGAGCCCCAGTTGGATTATACTGTTCATTGTTGGTCTCTGTATTACAGAATGAACATAAGTTCACTTGGTCTTGTTCAGAGAATAATAACAATCAATAACAGGAATTAGAAACCTCCTTTATGAAGAGAGATTAAGAAAAACTAAATTCACATTCTCTATAAAGTCGACGAATAAGGGGCGAGATTATTGAAATATATAAATAGATAGATGGGATATAAATAAGGTTTTAAATACAAAAAATTAAGGTAACACTGAATATAAATTGGACAAGTTTATATTCATGAAAGACCTGTGTCAATGTTCGTATGGAAACGGTTGTTGATTTATGTACAAATTATCAGGTAAGACAATAGGTGTGGGATCGCCGGATTGTTTCAAGCGTAGGTTAGACACACGTGAATGAGTTTGGGAGAATATAAATGGGAGCGGTGTGGTAAGGAAGAATGGGTGCTATGCAGTTCATGTTATTCTTATGTTGTTATATAGTAGTATGTGAGATACCCCAGATCAGTATCTGTGTCTGTCTCTCTCTCTGCGTGTTTACTTATGTGTCTTCCTCTTTCTCTGTATTGACCTAGTTGTGCTTGTGGGGGTTGAGCTCTGCTCTTTCCGCCCGCCTCTCAACTGTCAATCACTCAACTGTTACTACCTAACTAACTCCCCCCCCCCCACACACACCCAGGCAGCAGCCAGCAACAGTCGTCTTAACTCCCAAGTACCTATTTACTGCTAGGTAGCCCCCATATACGCCTCTAGGCGGCCCTTTATGTGCCTCTAGGCGGCCCCTTTATGTGCCTCTAGGCGGCCCTTTATGTGCCTCTAGGCGGCCCTTTATGTACCTCTAGGCGGCCCTTTATGTGCCTCTAGGCGGCCCTTTATGTGTCTCTAGGCGGCCCTTTATGTGCCTCTAGGCGGCCCCTTTATGTGTCTCTAGGCGGCCCTTTATGCGCCTCTAGGCGGCCCTTTATGTGCCTTTAGGCGGCCCTTTATGTACCTCTAGGTGGCCCTTTATGTGCCTCTAGGCGGCCCTTTATGTGCCTCTAGGCGGCCCTTTATGTACCTCTAGGCGGCCCTTTATATACCTCTATGTGGCCCCTCTATATGCCTCTAGGCGGTCCTTTATGTACCTCTAAGCGGCCTCTTACGTACCTCTAGGCGGCCCATTATGTACCTCCAGGCGACCCATTATGCACATCAAGGCGACCCATTATGCACATCAAGGCGGCCCTTTATATGCCTCTAGTCGGCCCTTTATGTACCTCTTGGTGGCCCTTTTTGTAACTCCAGAAGACCCATTATGTACCTCTAGGCGCCTCTTTATGTACCTCTAGGCGGTCCTTTATGTACCTCTAGGTTGTCCTCTATGTACTTCTCGGCGGTCTTTTATGTACCTGTAGGTGGCCCCATTATGTACCACTAGGCGCCTCTTTATATACCTCTAGGCGGCTCTTTATCCTTTAAACTGCGCATGGCGTATATATACGCCCTGAGGAACATGTCCCATGGTGCGCATGGCGTATATATACGCCCTGAGTAACATGTCCCATGGTGCGCATGGCGTACATATACGCCCTGAGTAACATGTCCCATGGTGCGCATGGCGTACATATACGCCCTGAGTAACATGTCCCATGGTGCGCATGGCGTACATATACGCCCTGAGTAACATGTCCCATGGTGCGCATGGCGTACATATACGCCCTGAGTAACATGTCCCATGGTGCGCATGGCGTACATATACGCCCTGAGTAACATGTCCCATGGTGCGCATGGCGTACATATACGCCCTGAGTAACATGTCCCATGGTGCGCATGGCGTATATATACGCCCTGAGTAACATGTCCCATGGTGCGCATGGCGTATATATACGCCCTGAGTAACATGTCCCATGGTGCGCATGGCGTATATATACGCCCTGAGTAACATGTCCCATGGTGCGCATGGCGTACATATACGCCCTGAGTAACATGTCCCATGGTGCGCATGGCGTATATATATACGCCCTGAGTAACATGTCCCATGGTGCGCATGGCGTATATATACGCCCTGAGTAACATGTCCCATGGTGCGCATGGCGTATATATACGCCCTGAGTAACATGTCCCATGGTGCGCATGGCGTATATATACGCCCTGAGTAACATGTCCCATGGTGCGCATGGCGTATATATACGCCCTGAGTAACATGTCCCATGGTGCGCATGGCGTATATATACGCCCTGAGTAACATGTCCCATGGTGCGCATGGCGTATATATACGCCCTGAGTAACATGTCCCATGGTGCGCATGGCGTATATATACGCCCTGAGTAACATGTCCCATGGTGCGCATGGCGTATATATACGCCCTGAGTAACATGTCCCATGGTGCGCATGGCGTATATATACGCCATAGGGTGCCAGGCCTGATTCAAATGGCCCGCGGCTACACGGGGTTCACAGTAGCTTCCTCAGGGCTCTTGTAAACAGATGCCATTTTAAAAAAATATCGTGGGCAATATTCTGAGGTGTGAGAGGCACAGTACTGTTGGAGCAACCAAGGCCGGCGCACGCAGCATGAGCGAACAGCATTGCTGTTCAGCTTGTGACCACAGCATCGCCGAAAAATGTTTAAATAAATATATAATTGTTATTATTTAGCGATGACAATATTACAGATGACCCATGACTGTTATAAATAACCAGGGTTGTGATAATAGCAGGATTGTTGTAATAATTAGCGCTGTGGGAGGAGTGATGCTGAGAGATGGAGGGAGACAGCATCGTTTACTGTGTGGCTAGCTGTTATTGTTTGCATTCACCATACCAGGTCAGTGGTTGTCTATGGTGAACACAAATGTAGATACTTATATATAATGTGTGTATTAGTGTAATAACAGCAAAAGGATTATGCTGGGAGGAGCCATATGGGTGACGGAGGTGACGTCGTCTGCATGACTTGTCTAGCTGTTTAGAGGGTGGCCACTATGCTCTTTGGGCGCACTACAAGCTTAGGTGTACAGTTACGGTGCATACAACATGTAGATACTTATATATAATATGTGTATATAGGGTAATAACACTGCAAAAGGTATTGTTGGGGGAGAAAGTTTAGTGCGTGTGACCTTGAAAGAGTGAGGGAGCCGCCAGCCGCCTTCTGTGTATAGGGACTGCACTAACTTAGTGGTTCGTTATGGTGACCAAAACATGCAGATACTTATATATAACCTGTGTATAGAGTGTAATAGCAGCAAAACTATTTGTTCATTGTTTTATAAACTTAATAATTGAATCACTAATATGCACATCATACTTTTGAGTATAGCGATTATTCACCACTTTTATTATATAAATATATTACAATACACACTATTGAATAATATTACTGCAAAAAAACTAAGAAAAAATCAATCGAAGACATTGAAACAATTAAGTAATAATATCTTTGTGGCAACTCCCATCTGTCAACGGGGGTGACGCTGACCGGGTCTGACGACCGCTCTGTCAACGCCAACTTTTTGCCAGACTTCCTCGGTCAATTGCGCCCAAAATATGTCACCTACGATTGTTTTCGCCGTGCTCAGGGGACACAAATTAACATGTTTAGAAGACGAGAAAAAAATTTTGATTTTTTTTTTCTTGCGCACAGGGGTCTAAATGTCCCAAGGACCCCTGAGCAGTGTAAGGGTTACGTACCTCTAGGTGGCCCAATATGTACCGCTAGGCGGCCATATATGTACCTCTAGGCGGCCATTTTATATACCTCTAGGCGGCCCATTATGTACCTCTAGGCGGCCCTTTATGTACCTCTAGGCGGCCCATTATGTACCTCTAGGCGGCCCATTATGTACCTCTAGGCGGCCCTTTATGTACCTCTAGGCGGCCCATTATGTACCTCTAGGCGGCCCTTTATGTACCTCTAAGCGGCACTTTATGTACCTCTAGGCGGCATTTTACGTACCTTTAGGCTGCGCTCTATTTACCTCTAGGCGGCCCCTTTAAGTACCTTTAGGCGGACCCTTTATGTACCTCTAGGCGGCCCTTAATGTGCCTTAAGGCGGCCTCTTTATGTGCCTCTAGGCGGCCCTTTATGTGCCTTTAGGCGGCCCTTTATGTGCCTTTAGGCGGCCCCTTTATGCACCTCTAGGCGGCCCTTTTTGCACCTGTAGGCGGCCCTTTATGTACCTGTAGGCGGCATTTTATGCGCCTCTAGGCGGCCACTCTAAGTATCTGTAGGCGGCCCATTTATGTACCTCTAGGCGGCCCTTTATGCACCTCTAGGCGGCCCTTTATGTACCTCTAGGCGGCCCTTTATGTACCTCTAGGCGGCCCTTTATGTACCTCTAGGCGGCCCTTTATGCACCTCTAGGCGGCCCCTTTATGTACCTCTAGGCGGCCCTTTATGTGCCTCTAGGCGGCCCTTTATGTACCTCAAGGCGGCCCTTTATGCACCTCTAGGCGGCCCCTTTATGTACCTCTAGGCAGCCCTTTATGTACCTCTAGGCGGCCTTTTATGTGCCTCTAGGCGGCCCTTTATGTACCTCTAGGCGGCCCTTTATGTACCTCTAGGCGGCACTTTATGTACCTCTAGGCGGCCCCTTTATGTGCCTCTAGGCGGCCCTTTATGCACCTCTAGGCGGCCCCTTTATGTACCTCTAGGCGGCCCTTTATGTACCTCTAGGCGGCCCTTTATGTACCTCTAGGCGGCCCCATTATGCACCTCTAGGCGGCCTCTTTATGTGCCTCTAGGCGGCACTTTATGTGCCTCTAGGCGGCACTTTATATACCTCTAGGCGGCCCCTTTATATACCTCTAGGCGGCCAATTTATATACCTCTAGGCGGCCCTTTATGTACCTCTAGGCGGCCCTTTATGTGCCACTAGGCGGCCTCTTTCTGCACCTCTAGGCGGCCCCTTTGTGTGCCTCTAGGCGGCCCTTTATGTACCTCTAGGCGGCCCTTTTTGTACCTCTAGGCGGCTCCTTTGTGTGCCTCTAGGCGGCCCTTTATGTACCTCCAGGCGGCCCATTTATGTGCCTCTAGGCGGCTCCTTTATGTACCTCTAGGCGGCCCCTTTATGTGTCTCTAGGCGGCCCTTTATGTATCTCTAGGCGGCCCTTTATGTACCTCTAGGCGGCCCCTTTATGCACCTCTAGGCGGCCCTTTATGTACCTCTAGGCGGCCCCTTTATGTACCTCTAGGCGGCCCTATATGTGCCTCTAGGCGGCTCCTTTATGTACCTCTAGGCGGCCCCTTTATGTGCCTCTAGACGGCCCTTTATGTACTCCGCGGCCCTTTATGTACCTCTAGGCGGCTCCTTTATGTGCCTATAGGCGGCCCTTTATGCATCTCTAGGCGGCCATTTATGCAACTTTAGGCGGCCCTTTATGTGCCTCTAGGCGGCCCTTTATGCACTTCTAGGTGGCCCTTTATGTGCCTCTAGGCGGCCCCTTTATGCACCTCTAGGCGGCCCCTTTATGCACCTCTAGGCGGCATTTTTATGTACCTCTAGGCGGCCCCTTTATGTGCCTCTAGGCGGCCCTTTATGCACTTCTAGGTGGCCCTTTATGTGCCTCTAGGCGGCCCCTTTATGCACCTCTAGGCGGCATTTTTATGTACCTCTAGGCGGCCCCTTTATGTGCCTCTAGGCGGCCCCTTTATGCACCTCTAGGCGGCCTTTTTATGTACCTCTAGGCGGTCCCTTTATGTGCCTCTAGGCGGTCCCTTCATGTACCTCTAGGCAGCCTTTTTATGCACCTCTAGGCGGCCCTTTATGTGCTTCTGGGCGGCCCATTTATGTGCCTCTATGTGGCCTTTTAAGTACCACTAGGCGGCCCTTTATGTTCCTCTAGGCGGCCCTTTATATACCTCTAGGTGCCCCTTTAAACGCCTATAGGCGGCCCCTTTATGTGCCTCTAGGCGGCCCCTTTATGCTCCTCTAGGTGGCCTCTTTATGTACCTCCAGGCGGTCTCTTTATGTATCTCTAGGCGGCCCTTTATGTGCCTCTAGGCGGCCCTTTATGTACCTCTAGGCGGCCCTTTATGTACCTCTAGGCGGCCCTTTATGTGCCTCTAAGCGGCCCCTTTATGTACCTCTAACCGGCCCTTTATGTACCTCCAGGCGGCCGTTTATGTACCTCTAGGCAGCCCTTTATGTACCTCTCAGCGACCCCTTTATGTACCTCTAGGCGGCCCTTTATGTACCTCTAAGCGGCCCCTTTATGTACCTCCAGGCGGCCCCTTTATGTGCCTCTAGGCGGCCTTAAATGTGCCTCTAGGCGGCCTTACATGTGCCTCTAGGCGGCCTCTTTATGTACCTCTAGGCGGCCTTTTTATGTACCTCTAGGCGGTCCCTTTATGTGCCTCTAGGCGGTCCCTTCATGTACCTCTAGGCAGCCTTTTTATGCACCTCTAGGCGGCCCTTTATGTGCTTCTGGGCGGCCCATTTATGTGCCTCTATGTGGCCTTTTAAGTACCACTAGGCGGCCCTTTATGTTCCTCTAGGCGGCCCTTTATATACCTCTAGGTGCCCCTTTAAACGCCTATAGGCGGCCCCTTTATGTGCCTCTAGGCGGCCCCTTTATGCTCCTCTAGGTGGCCTCTTTATGTACCTCCAGGCGGTCTCTTTATGTATCTCTAGGCGGCCCTTTATGTGCCTCTAGGCGGCCCTTTATGTACCTCTAGGCGGCCCTTTATGTACCTCTAGGCGGCCCTTTATGTACCTCTAGGCGGCCCTTTATGTGCCTCTAAGCGGCCCCTTTATGTACCTCTAGGCGGCCCTTTATGTACCTCCAGGCGGCCGTTTATGTACCTCTAGGCAGCCCTTTATGTACCTCTCAGCGACCCCTTTATGTACCTCTAGGCGGCCCTTTATGTACCTCTAAGCGGCCCCTTTATGTACCTCCAGGCGGCCCCTTTATGTGCCTCTAGGCGGCCTTACATGTGCCTCTAGGCGGCCTCTTTATGTACCTCTAGGCGGACGCTTTATGTGCCTCTAGGCGGCCCTTTTATGTACCTCTAGGCGGACCGTTTATGTGCCTCTAGGCGGCCTCTTTATGTACCTCTAGGTGGCCCTTTATATGCCTCTAAGCGGCCCTGTATGTGCCTCTAGGTGGCCCTTTATATTTCTCTAGGCGGCCCTTTATGTACCTCTAAGCGGCCCCTTTATGTGTCTCTAGTCGGGCCCTTCATGTACCTCTAAGCGGCCCCTTTATATGCCTCTAGGCGGCCCTTTATGGACCTCTAGGCGGCCCCTTTATATACCTCTAGGCGGCCCTTTATGTGCCTCTAGGAGGCCTTTTATGTGCCTCTAGGCGGCCCTTTATATGCCTCTAAGCGGTCCATTTATGTACCTCTAGGCGGCCCTTTATGTGCCTCTAGGCGGCCCTTTATGTACCTCTAGGCGGCCCCTTTATGTACCTCTAGGCGGCCCTTTATATACCTCTAGGCGGCCCCTTTATATACCTCTAGGCGGCCCTTTATGTGCCTCTAGGTGGCCCTTTATGCACCTCAAGGCGGCCTTATATGTACCTCTAGGTGGCCCTTTATGCACCTCTAGGCGGCCCCTTTATATACCTCTAGGCGGCCCTTTATGTGCCTCTAGCAGGCCTTTTATGTACCTCTAGGCGGCCCTTTATATGCCTCTAAGCGGTCCATTTATGTACCTCTAGGTGGCCCTTTATGTGCCTCTAGGCGGCCCTTTATATACCCATAGGCGGGCCCTTTATGTGCCTCTAGGAGGCCCTTTATGTACCTCTAGGCGGCCCTTTATGCACCTCTAGGCGCCCCTTTATGTTCCTCTAGGTGGCCCCTTTATGTGCCTCTAGGCGGCCTTTTATGTGCCTCTGGGCGGCCCCTTTATGTACCTCTAGGCGGGCCCTTTATGTGCCTCTAGGAGGCCCTTTATGTACCTCTAGGCGGCCCTTTATGCACCTCTAGGCGGCCATTTATGTGCCTCTAGGCGGCCTTTTATATGTCTCTAGGCGCCCCATAGTGTTACTCTAGGTGGCCCCTTTATGTACCTCTAGGCGGCCCCTATATGTGCCTCTAGGCGGCCCCTTTATGTACCTCTAGGCGGCCCTTTATGTACGTCTAGGCGGCCCATTTACGTACCTCTAGGCGGCCCCCTTTATGTGCCTCTAGACGGCCCCTTTATGTACCTCTAGGCGGCCCTTTATGTAGCTTTAGGCGGCCCATTTATGTGCCTCTAGGCGGCCCCTCTATGTACCTCTAGGCGGCCCCTTTATGTGCCTCTAGGCGGCCCTTTATGTACCTCTAGACGGTCCCTTTATGTGCCTTTAGGCGGCCCCTTTATGTACCTCTAG
This sequence comes from Procambarus clarkii, assembly GCF_020424385.1. Classification (NCBI taxonomy): domain Eukaryota; kingdom Metazoa; phylum Arthropoda; class Malacostraca; order Decapoda; family Cambaridae; genus Procambarus; species Procambarus clarkii. The sequence goes on along the minus strand of NW_025575008.1, from coordinate 11,486 downwards.
GCGGCCCCTTTATATACCTCTAGACGGCCCCTTTATGTGCCTTTAGGCGGCCCCTTTATGTACCTCTAGGCGGCCCCTTTATGTACCTCTAGGCGGCCCTTTATGCACTTCTTGGTGGCCCTTTATGTACCTCTAGGTGACCTCATTATGTACCTCTAGGCAACCTATTTATGTGCCTCTAGGCGGCTCTTTATGTGCCTCTAGGCGGCTCTTTATGTGCCTCTAGGCGGCTCTTTGTATACCTTTAGGCGGCCCCTTTATTTACCTCTTGCCGGCCCCATTATATGCCTCTAGGCGGCCCCTTTATGTGCCTCTAGGCGGCCCTCTATGTGCCTCTAGGCGGCCCTTTATGTACCTAGAGGTGGCCCTTTATATGCCGCCAGGCGGCCCTTTATGTACCTCTAGGCGGCCCTTTATGTGCCTCTAGGCGGCCCTTTATATGCCTCCAGGCGGCCCTTTATGTACCTCTAGGCGGCCCTTTATATGCCTCTAGGCGGCCCTTTATGTGCCTCTAGGCGGCCCCTTTATGTGCCTCTAGGCGGCCCTTTATGTGCCTCTAGGCGGCCCTTTATGTGCCTCTAGGCGGCTCCTTTATGTGCCTCTAGGCGGCTCCTTTGTGTACCTCTAGGCGGACCCATTATGTACCTCTTGGCGGTCCTTTATGTATCTCTAGGCGGCCCTTTTATGTGCCTCTAGGCGGCCCTTTATGTGCCTCTAGGCGGCTCCTTTATGTGCCTCTAGGCGGCTCCTTTGTGTACCTCTAGGCGGCCCCTTTATGTACCTCTTGGCGGTCCTTTATGTATCTCTAGGCGGCCCTTTTATGTGCCTCTAGGCGGCCCCTTTATTTACCATCTAGACGGCTCCTTTGTGTACCTCTAGGCGGCCCCTTTATGTACCTCTTGGCGGTCCTTTATGTATCTCTAGGCGGCCCTTTTATGTGCCTCTAGGCGGCCCCTTTATTTACCATCTAGGCGGCCCTTTATGTACCTCTATGCGGCCCCTTTATGTGCCTCTAGGCGGCTCCATTATGTGCTTCTAGGCGGCCCTTTATGTGCCTCTATGCGGACCCATTATGTACCTCTTGGCGGCCCTTTATGTGCCTAAATGTGGCCCTTTAGGTGCCTCCAGGTGGTCCCTTTATTTTCCCTTAGACGGCCCTATATGTACCTCTAGGCGGCCCTTTATGTACATCTTGGCGTCTCTTTATGTGCCTTTAGGCGGCCCCTTTATGTGCCTTTAGGCGGCCCCTTTATGTACTTCAAGGCGCCATTATATGTACCTCTAGGCGGCTCTTTATGTCCCTCTAGGCGGCCCCTTTACGTACCTCCAGGCGGCCCTTTATGCACCTCTAGGCGGCCTTTTTATGTACCTCTAACTGGCCCATTTATGTACCCCGAGGCGGCCCATTTATGCACCTCTAGGCGGCCCTTTATGTACCTCTAGGCGGCCCTTTATGTACGCCTAGGCGGCTCCTTTATGTACCTCTAGGCGGCCACTTTATGCACCTCTAGGCGGCCCCTTTATGCACCTCTAGGCGGCCTTTTTATGTACCTCTAGGCGGCATTTTTATGTACCTCTAGGCGGCCCCTTTATGTTCCTCTAGGCAGCCCCTTTATGCACCTCTAGGCGGCCTTTTATGAGCCTCTAGGCGGCCCTTTATGTGCCTCTAGGTGGCCCTTTATGTGCTTCTGAGCGGCCCCTTTATCTACCTCTAGGCGGCCCTTTATGTTCCTCTATGTGGCCTTTTAAGTACCACTACGCGGCCCTTTATGTTCCTCTAGGCGGCCCTTTATATACCTCTAGGTGCCCCTATAAACGCCTCTAGGCGGCCCCTTTATGTGCCTCTAGGCGGCCCTTTTATGCGCCTCTAGGTGGTCTATTTATGTATCTCTAGGCGGCCCCTTTATGTACCTCTAGGCGGCCCTTTATGTACCTCTAGGCGGCCCTTTATGTACCTCTAGGCGGCTCCTTTATGTACCTCTAGGCGGCCCTTTATGTACTTCTAAGCTGCCCTTTATGTACCTCCAGGCGGCCCTTTATTTACCTCCAGGCGACCCTTTATGTACCTCTAGGCGGCCCTTTGTGTAACTCTAGGCGGCCCTTTATGTACCTCTAGGCGGCCCTTTATGTACCTCTAGGCGGCCCTTTATGTACCTCTAGGCGGCCCTTTATGTACCTCTAGGCGGCCCTTTATGTACCTCTAGGCGGCCCTTTATGTACCTCTAGGCGGCCCTTTATGTACCTCTAGGCGGCACTTTATGCACCTCTAGGCGGCCCTTTATGTACCTCTAGGCGGCCCTTTATGTACCTTTAGGCGGCCACTTTATGCACCTCTAGGCGGCCCTTTATGTATCTCCAGGCGGCCACTTTATGTACCTCTAGGCGGCCCTTTATGTACCTCTAGGCGGCCCTTTATGTACCTCTAGGCGGCCCTTTATGCACCTCTAGGCGGCCCTTTATGCACCTCTAGGCGGCCCTTTATGCACCTCTAGGCGGCCCTTTATGTACCTCTAGGCGGCCACTTTATGCACCTCTAGGCGGCCCTTTATGTGCCTCTAGGCGGCCCTTTATGTACCTCCAGGCGGCCCTTTATGTGCCTCTAGGCGGCCCCTTTATGCACCTCTAGGCAGCCTTTTTATGTACCTCTAGGCGGCCCTTTTATGTGCCTCTAGGTGGTCCCTTTATGTGCCTATAGGCGGTCCCTTTATGTGCTTCTGGGCGGCCCCTTTATCTACCTCTAGGCGGCCCTTTATGTTCCTCTATGTGGCCTTTTAAGTACCACTAGGCGGACCTTTATGTTCCTCTAGGCGGCCCTTTATATACCTCTAGGTGCCCCTTTAAACGCCTCTAGGCGGCCCCTTTATGTACCTCTAGGCGGCCCTTTATGTGCTTCTGGGCGGCCCCTTTATCTACCTCTTGGCGGCCCTTTATTTTCCTCTATGTGGCCTTTTAAGTACCACTAGGCGGCCCTTTATGTTCCTCTAGGCGGCCCTTTATATACCTCTAGGTGCCCCTTTAAACGCCTCTAGGCGGCCCCTTTATGTGCCTCTAGGCGGCCCCTTTATGTGCCTCTAGGTGGCCTCTTTATGTACCTCCAGGCGGTCTCTTTATGTATCTCTAGGCGGCCCTTTATGTACCTCTAGGCGGCCCTTTATGTACCGCTAGGCGGTCCTTTATGTGCCTCTAGGCGGCTCCTTTATGTACCTCTAGGCGGCCCCTTTATGTGTCTCTAGGTGGCCTCTTTATGTACCTCCAGGCGGTCTCTTTATGTATCTCTAGGCGGCCCTTTATGTACCTCTAGGCGGCCCTTCATATGCCTCTAGGCGGCACCTTTAAGTGCTTCTAAGCGGCCCCTTTATACGCCTCTAGGCGGCCCTTTTTGTACGTCTAGGCGGCCTTTTATGTACCTCCAGGCGGCCCTTTATGTACCTCCAGGCGGCCCTTTATGTACCTCTAGGCGGCCCTTTATGTACCTCTAGGTAGCCCTTTATGTACCTCCAGGCGGCCCTTATGTGCATTTAGGCGGCCTCTTTATGTACCTCTAGGCGGCCTTTTTATGTGCCTCTAAGCGGCCCCTTTATGTACCTCCAGGCAGCCCTTTATGTGCATTTAGGCGGCCTCTTTATGTACCTCTAGGCGGCCTTTTTATGTGCCTCTAGGAGGCCTTTTATGTGCCTCTAGGCGGCCTCTTTATGTACCTCTAGGCGGACCCTTTATGTACCTCTAGGCAGCCCTTCATGGCCATTTAGGCGGTCTCTTTATATACATCTAGGAGGTCACCTTATGTACCTCTAGGCGGCCTCTTTATGTACCTCTAGGCGGCCCCTTTATGTACCTCTAGGTGGCCTTTTTATGTACCTCTAGGCGGCCACTTTATGTACCTCTAGGCAGCCCTTTATGTGCATTTAGGAGGTCCCTTTATGTACCTCTAGGCGGCCCCTTTATGCACCTCTAGGCGGCCCATTATGTACCTCCATGTGGCCCTTTAAGTGCCTCTAGGCGGCCCTTTATGCACCTCTAGGCGGCCCATTATGTACCTCCATGTGGCCCTTTATATACCTCCAGGCGGCCTTTTATGTGTCTCTAGGCGGCCCTTTAATGTGCCTCAAAGCTGCCCTTTATATACCTCCTGGCGGCCCTTTGTTTACCTCCACGCGTCCCTTTATGTACCTCCTAGCGGCCCTTTATGTAACTCTAGGCGGCTCTTTATGTGCCTCTAGGCGGCCCTTTATGTGCCTCTAGGCGGCTCTTTATGTGCCTCTAGGCGGCCCCTTTATTTACCTCTTGCCGGCCCCATTATATGCCTCTAGGCGGCCCCTTTATGTGCCTCTAGGCGGCCCTCTATATGCCTCTAGGCGGCCCTTTATGTGCCTCTAGGCGGCCCTTTATGTGCCTCTAGGCGGCCCTTTATGTACCTAGAGGTGGCCCTTTATATGCATCCAGGCGGCCCTTTATGTACCTCTAGGCGGCCCTTTATGTGCCTCTAGGCGGCCCTTTATGTATCTCTAGGCGGCCCTTTATGTGCCTTTAGGCGGCCCTTTATGTGCCTTTAGGCGGCCCTTTATGTGCCTCCAGGTGGCTCTTTATGTACCTCTAGGCGGCCCTTTATGTACCTCTAGGAGGCCCTTTATGTGCCTTTAGGCGGCCCTTTATGTGCCTCCAGGTGGCTCTTTATGTACCTCTAGGCGGCCCTTTATGTGCCTTTAGGCGGCCCTTTATGTGCCTTTAGGCGGCCCTTTATGTGCCACCAGGTGGCTCTTTATGTACCTCTAGGCGGCCCTTTATGTACCTCTAGGAGGCCCTTTATGTACATCTAGGCGGCCCTTTATGTGCCTCTAGGCGATCCCTTTATATACCTCTAGGTGCCTCTTTAAGTAACTCCAGGTGGCCCTTTATGTATCTCTAGGCGGCCCTTTATGTGCCTCTAGGCGGCCCTTTATGTGCCTCCAGGTGGCCCTTTATGTACCTCTAGGCGGCCCTTTATGTGCCTTTAGGCGGCCCTTTATGTGCCTTTAGGCTGCCCTTTATGTGCCTCCAGGTGGCTCTTTATGTACCTCTAGGCGGCCCTTTATGTACCTCTAGGAGGCCCTTTATGTACATCTAGGCGGCCCTTTATGTGCCTCTAGGCGATCCCTTTATATACCTCTAGGTGCCTCTTTAAGTACCTCCAGGTGGCCCTTTATGTATCTCTAGGCGGCCCTTTATGTACCTCTAGGAGGCCCTTTATGTACCTCAAGGAGGCCCTTTATGTGCCTCTAGGCGATCCCTTTATATACCTCTAGGCGCCCCTTTAAGTACCTCCAGGTGGCTCTTTATGTATATCTAGGCGGCCCTTTTTGTGCCTCTAGGCGGCCCTTTATATGCCTCTAGGCGGCCCTTTATGTGCCTCTAGGCGGCCCCTTTATGTGCCTCTAGGCGGCCCTTTATGTGCCTCTAGGCGGCCCTTTATGTGCCTCTGGGCGGCTCCTTTATGTGCCTCTAGGCGGCTCCTTTATGTACCTCTAGGCGGACCCATTATGTACCTCTTGGCGGTCCTTTATGTATCTCTAGGCGGCCCTTTTATTTACCATCTAGGCGGCCCTTTATGTACCTCTAGGCGGCCCCTTTATGTGCCTCTAGGCGGCTCCATTATGTGCTTCTAGGCGGCCCTTTATGTGCCTCTATGCGGACCCATTATGTACCTCTTGGCGGCCCTTTATGTGCCTTTAGACGGCCCATTTATGTGCCTAAATGTGGCCCTTTATGTATCTCTAGGCGGCCCTTTATGTACATCTTGGCGCCTCTTTATGTGCCTTTAGGCGGCCCCTTTATGTGCCTTTAGGCGGCCCCTTTATGTACCTCAAGGCGCCATTATATGTACCTCTAGGCGGCCCCTTTATGTACCTCTAGGCGGCTCTTTATGTCCCTCTAGACGGCCCTTTATGTGCCTCTAGGCGGCCCTTTATGTCGCTTTAGGCGGCCATTTATGCACCTCTAGGCGGCCCTTTATATGCCTCTAGGCGGCCCTTTATATGCCTCTAGGCGGCCCTTTATGTGCCTCTAGGTGACTCCTTTATGTGCCTCTAGTCGACATTTTTATGCACCTCTAGGCAGCATTTTATGTATCTCTAGGCGGCCCCTTTATGTACCTCTGGGCGGCCTTTTATGTGCCTTTAGGCGGCCCCTTTATGTGCCTCTAGGCGGCTCCTTTATGTTCCTCTATGCTCACCCTTTATGTGCCTTTAGGCGGCCCTTATGTACCTCTAGGCAGCCCTTTATGTACCTCTAGGCGGCCCTTTATGTCCATGTAGGTTACCCCTTTTTGCGCCTGTAGGCGGCCCTTTATGTACCTGTAGGCGGCCTTTTTTGCGCCTCTAGGCGGCCCTTTATGCACCTCTAGGTGGCTCATTTATGTACCTCTAGGCGGCCTTTTTATGTACCTCTAGGCGGCCCATTTATGTACTGCTAGGCGGCCCCTTTATGCACCTCTAGGCTGCCCTTTATGTGCCTCTAGGCTGCCCCTTTACGTACCTCCAGGCGGCCTTTTTTTGTACCTCTAGGCGGCCCATTTATGTACCCCGAAGCGGCCCATTTATGCACCTCTAGGCGGCCCTTTATGTATCTCTAGGCGGCCCTTTATGTACGCCTAGGCGGCTCCTTTATGTACCTCTAGGCGGCCACTTTATGCACCTCTAGGCGGCCCCTTTATGCACCTCTAGGCGGCCTTTTTATGTGCCTCTAGGCGGCCTTTTTATGTACCTCTAGGCGGCCCCTTTATGTTCCTCTAGGCAGCCCCTTTATGCACCTCTAGGCGGCCTTTTTATGAGCCTCTAGGCGGCCCTTTATGTGCCTCTAGGTGGCCCTTTATGTACCTCTAGGCGGCCCTTTATGTTCCTCTAGGCGGCCCCTTTATGCACCTCTAGGCGGCCCCTTTATGTGCCTCTAGGCGGCCCTTTATGTGCCTCTAGGCGGCCCTTTATGTACCTCTAGGCGGCCCTTTATGTTCCTCTAGGCGGCCCTTTATGTTCCTCTAGGCGGCCCCTTTATGCACCTCTAGGCGGCCCTTTATATACCTCTAGGTGCCCCTTTAAACGCCTCTAGGCTGCCCCTTTATGTGCCTCTAGACGGCCCCTTTATGCGCCTCTAGGTGGTCTCTTTATGTATCTCTAGGCGGCCCCTTTATGTACCTCTAGGCGGCCCTTTATGTACCTCTAGGCGGCCCTTTATGTACCTCTAGGCGGCTCCTTTATGTACTTCTAAGCTGCCCTTTATGTACCTCCAGGCGGCCCTTTATGTACCTCCAGGCGGCCCTTTATGTACTTCTAGGCGGCCCTTTATGTACCTTTAGGCGGCCACTTTATGCACTTCTAGGCGGCCCTTTATGTACCTTTAGGCGGCCACTTTATGCACCTCTAGGCGGCCCTTTATGTGCCTCTAGGCGGCCCCTTTATGTACCTCTAGGCGGCCCTTTTATATGCCTCTAGGCGGCCACTTTATGCACCTCTAGGCGGCCCCTTTATGTGCCTCCAGGCGGCCATTTATGTACCGCTAGGCGGACCCTTTATGTGCCTCTAGGCGGCCCCTTTATGCACCTCTAGGCGGCTCTTTATGTACCTCTAGGCGGCCCCTTTATGCACCTTTAGGCGGCCCTTTATGTACCTCTAGGCGGCCGCTTTATGTACCTCTAGGCGTCCCCTTTATGTGCCTCTAGGCGGCCCTTTATTCACCTCTAACCGGCCCTTTATGCACCTCTAGGCGGCCCTTTATGTGCCTGTAGGTGGCCCTTTATGTACCTCTAGGCGGCCCTTTATGTGCCTCTAGGCGGCCCCTTTATGTACCTCTAGGCGGCCGTTTATGTGCCTCTAGGTGGCCCTTAATGTACCTCTAGGCGGCCCTTTATGTACCTCTAGGGGGCCCCTTTATGTGCCTCTAGGCGGCCCTTTATGCACCTCTAGGCGGCCCTTTATGTACCTCTAGGCGGCCCCTTTATGTGCCTCTAGGCGGCCCTTTATGCACCTCTAAGCGGCCCTTTATGCACCTCTAGGCGGCCCTTTATGTACCTCTAGGCGGCCCCTTTATGTGCCTCTAGGCGGCCCCTTTATGCACCTCTAGGCGGCCCTTTATGTACCTCTAGGTGGCCCTTTATGTACCTCTAGGCGGCCCTTTATGCACCTCTAGGCGGCCCTTTATGCACCTCTAGGCGGCCCTTTATGTACCTCTAGGCGGCCCTTTATGTACCTCTAGGCGGCCCTTTATGTACCTCTAGGCGGCCCTTTATGCACCTCTAGGCGGCCCTTTATGTACCTCTAGGCGTCCCCTTTATGTGCCTCTAGGCGGCCCTTTATGCACCTCTAAGCGGCCCTTTATGCACCTCTAGGCGGCCCTTTATGTACCTCTAGGCAGCCCCTTTTATGCACCTCTAGGCGGCCCCTTTATGAACCTCTAGGCGGCCCTTTATATACCTCTAGGCGTCCCCTTTATGTGCCTCTAGGCGGCCCTTTATGCACCTCTAAGCGGCCCTTTATGTACCTCTAGGCGGCCCTTTATGTACCTCTAGGCGTCCCCTTTATGTGCCTCTAGGCGGCCCTTTATGCACCTCTAAGCGGCCCTTTATGCACCTCTAGGCGGCCCTTTATGTACCTCTAGGCGTCCCCTTTATGTGCCTCTAGGCGGCCCTTTATGCACCTCTAGGCGGCCCTTTATGTACCTCTAGGCGTCCCCTTTATGTGCCTCAAGGCGGCCCTTTATGCACCTCTAAGCGTCCCTTTATGAACCTCTAGGCGGTCCTTTATGTGCCTCTAGGCGGCCCCTTTATGCACCTCTAGGCGGCCCCTTTATGAACCTCTACGCGGCCCTTTATGTACCTCTAGGCGTCCCCTTTATGTGCCTCTAGGCGGCCCTTTATGCACCTCTAAGCGGCCCTTTATGTACCTCTAGGCGGCCCTTTATGTACCTCTAGGCGGCCCCTTTATGCACCTCCAGGCGGCCCCTTTATGAACCCCTAGGCGGCCCTTTATATACCTCTAGGCGGCCCCTTTATGTGCCTCTAGGCGGCCCCTTTATGTACCTCTAGGCGGCCCTTTATGTACCTCTAGGCGGCCCCTTTATGTGCCTTTAGGCGGCCCCTTTATGTACCTCTAGGCGGCCCCTTTGTGTGCCTCTAGGCGGCCCTTTATGTGCCTCTAGGCGGCCCTTTATGTGCCTCTAGGCGGCCCTTTATGTGCCTCTAGGCGGCCCTTTATGTACCTCTAGGCGGTCCTTTTTTGCGCTTCTAGGCTGCCATTTTATTTACCTCTAGTCGACCCTTTATGTGCATCTAGGCGGCCCCTTTATGTGCCTCTAGGCGGCCCTTTATGTGCCTCTAGGCGGCCCTTTATGTGCCTCTAGGCGGCCCTTTCTTTGATTTAGGCGGCCCTCTTTTGGGCCTCTAGGCGGCCATTTTATGTGCCTCAAGGCGGCCATTTTATGGGCCTCTTTGCGGCCATTTTGTGCATCAAGGCGGCCCTTTTTTGTGCCTTTTCGGCGGCCATTTTATGTGCCTCTAGGCGGCCCGTTTATCGGCTTTTTATGGAGCATTTTTAAGAGCCTCTAAGCGGCCATTTTATTTGCCTCTAGGCGGCCATTTTATTTGCCTCTTGGGTGCTTTTTTAGGGCCTCTAGGCGGCCCTTTTTTGGGCCTCTAGGAGGCCCCTTCATGTACCTCCAGGCGACTCATTATGTACCTCTAGGCGGCCCTTTGTATGCCTCTAGGCGGCCCCTTTATGAACCTACAAGCGACCCATTATGTTCCTCTAGGCGGCCCTTTATGTGCCTCTATCTGGCCTCTTTATGTGCCTCTTGGAGACCCCTTTATGTGCCTCTAGGCGGCAATTTTATGTGCCTCTTGGAGACCCCTTTATGTGCCTCTAGGCGGCCATTTTATGTGCCTCTAGGCGGCCATATTATGTGCCTCTAGGCGGCCATTTTATGTGCCTCTAGGCGGCCATTTTATGTGCCTCTAGGCGGCCATTTTATGTGCCTCTAGGCGGCCATTTTATGTGCCTCTAGGCGGCCATTTTATATGATGAGCCTCTACGCGGCCCGCCATCATTGCTCCTATAAGAGACTCTCAGGGGACGGAAGTTTACTTGTAGTAAACTCCATGTAAGTTGTTAACATTATACTGTGAATATTGTCCACAAGAGAGCGGAGGGGGAGAGGGCGATCTACACAGAAGCTCAGCTGGGAACCCTTGCAAGAAAATAAATAAATAATTCAAAGCCTAATTAATATGATATAGCAAAGTTCGTGGTAGGGGGGGTAGCTTTGGTACTCTTTAAAGTTGTACTCCCTACATATATGCCATTCCCTGTTGGGCACATACCCAGCAGGAATTACTGTTAGAAATTAGGTGAGGCTAGCTCCCTGAGTAGGGTCTTCTAGCTCGCATAGACAGAGAAGCAGACATTATTTCTTATTGATACAGATTTATCATTTCTTGTTCTATTTTGTGTTGATGCAGTTAACAACTTATTATTACTACCTTCAATATAACTTTTCATCCTTTTGACAACATCAATAATATCAACTATACTTTCCGAAGAATGTGTAAACATAGCTTCCTTAATCTCTCTTAATAAGGGAGATTTCTAGTTCCTGAGATCAACTTTGTCATTCTTCTCTTTACGGGTTCAAGTTAAATTATGTCCAGTATATTGTATGTTGACCAAACTGAACTGCATAATCTAAATAGGTCCTTACAAGAGCAAGATAAAGGCAGAGAATAACATTACTAAATGCTACACCGTATATTTCTGTGTGAGAAAATGAGCACCATTACTCTACCTAAACCAGAAGCCAACACCACAATGATCACAGGAGTTATGTCTAAATATTGACAAGTTTTAAGTTATAAAATATAACAAAATGCAGGAGGCAGACTTTGGAATTTTATTTGTTTTAGTGATCTCAAAAATGTATTTCTGGCCCAATGTTTAACACTAACATCTTGTTTTAATAACGTTAAATTGTTCTTCCAGATGACAGAATTCTGAAGAGTATAAAGACAGAAGAAATTAACTAGTTAAAGAACAAATTGAAAATAACAAATAAAGCTGGAACCGAATATTGCATTAACATGTGAACACATTTTGTAAAATTTGGTTTATTTGGAAATCACTTATATTTTTGGTCATTTAAGTGACTGTATTGTGGTTAATGCAGTCGGATCATCACCGATTAGATCCGAGTTTGATTCCCAGGCAGTGTGAGATACTCAGCCTCCTGATAACTCTGTTCACCTAGCAGTAAATATTAACCTGGAAATTAGTCAACTGTTGAGGGATGCATCCTGAGGAAGGTCTGTCGTTGGCTTAGGAAGGCCTACATAAGCCTAACAAGCTGCCCGTCTCCGACAGTGAGAAACAATGTTATGTTTTTAAACATAATATAATAACAAAACCAGCGTGGGACATTTACTGCTTGTGTGAAACTTGACAACAGTTGTGTGAGGTGAGAATCATACGGCC